>KZ808732.1:90366-121959 GCA_000696205.2 Oncopeltus fasciatus
TATAAATATATATATCCTTTTATAAATACATATGGGAGTATATATATATCTGCACCAATGGGAGTAACAATGATAATCCATCTATATTGTGATCAGACTATGACAGACTCTAAGTATTGAGTTTCTTTTAAGGGCTTTCTATAAAAGGACAATTTTTACAATTTAGCTGTATGTACTTTTGTGGTCTATAGTTATTTATAAATATAGCTATAATTGTAGATAAGCAATAAATTGAATTGCAGTAATTGTCATCTGTAATTATATGAATATATATAAAAAATTTTATGAATAGGACATCTCATTAAGGTAATATATTTTTTTAATGAATTATTATAAAAACTAACTTAAAAATTATAAATTAAAGGGGAAATTAATTCCCTTATTAGAAAAATATTTTTTTCTCGAGAAGGAATGACAAATGTGGGGATGTGTCTCTGCAAAAGTGAGTAGTGTTGCTTCTAGGTTTACTTACAAATGACAGTTAATAATCTTGCCATGGATTAAACTCCTTTCTTTAAAAATAATAATTGTAAATTATTTTACGGGGATCTTAATTATTATTAAATTTTTTTTGTTTGAAATACTTCAATTTTATAAAGAAAATTTTTATTTGTCTAAGGGAATTTACTTATTAACTTTAAAAAGATTCATCAATATGTTTCAGACAAATTGTGGGTAGCTGTCCTTTTGATTTATGAAATCTTAACATGAATAAATTTTTTATTTATTAATTTCTAACATTTTGTAAATTGATTATATAGGAAGAAAAAGTAATAAGAAGATATACATTAGGAGAGAAAGTGGTTACCAAAAGTGTCCAGTGACACCAATCTTTAAAAAATGAATATAATTATTTCTATTTAGTACTAATTATTTCAAACTACTAATTATTTAAACTATTATCAACATTATACTTATTTAATTATTTGAGATAAACAAGCACAAATTTATTTTGAAATATTTAGAAAATTATTCAAGATTATTTAAATATTTATTTTATTTGTATTTTCTTTATATAATTTAGTGTGGTTATTTATTAAGATCATTTTAGTGCAAAATAATTGTAGAATTGATTATTTAAATATGTAAGTAATGTTTTTTTAACTTGAGCAATTAACTAAATGCTTTCAGGAACTTACTTAAGCAGGAGAATATAACTGTAGAGCTTATTGTTGAAAGATTTTTTGAAAAATTAAAAAAAAATATTTTATTATTATTCCTGTTAGATACCCAAAATATATATATAAAGTATATATAAAAAATGAAACAGAGTGAGTATCTCTTCACTCCTCACTGACGAAGGGCGAGCGATCCCCGATTTGCTCTTTGTGGTATTTTCTTTTTGTGTGTGCACTACACTCTCTATCCAACCTGTTCTTGATTGCTATATATATCTGTGTGTTTGTGCCTGTCAACCATGACTCAGAAAGTGTGGGCCACAATGTTCAGTTTCTCTTAATGAGATTTGGCATGTAGCCTCTTAATGCAAAATGAATGGCTAAGTTCATAATTGAGCAAAATCGGACTAAAAGGAGAGGGAGGAACACCTGAATAGTCAGATGCAAGTGCAAAGAACCTTTTTAATTTAGTGAGCATAATATTTATTTTAGAGTAATGAAACTCAATGCAGATTAGTTTATTTGCTAAAAGAAATATTGTAGGAATTTCAAAGCAAAATTTAACAACTAGAAATTCGATGGGAACTTACCTGTGCCATAAATTTTAATATTACAGTTTATTAGATGAAATTAGTTAATTTTCTTAATGAAATTGTTAAGTCAATTTCAAATTAGAAAAAAAAAAAAAGGCTGAATTAGTTATGGAGTAAAATTCGATGAAAAGGAGTGTTATAACACGTAATGTCAAGCAGAAGTACAAAAAGTATTTTTTCTGCAGGATACGTAATATTTAGTTTAGTGTAAGAAACAGAATACAAATTTGTTTATTTATAAAATATAATTCTATGGGTGAGGGGGGACTACATTACAATGAAATTTTAAATGTGATTATTCATCAACTGCAAAACTGAGACAAATATTAATATGCCACATTTATATTACATGTCAGATATTAACTGTTTGATTTTACTTTTGAAAATGATGTTTTAATCTAGAATTTAAATTGATTTTTAACCTATTTTAGTTACATCATACTTGATATCTTCTTCTAGAAAATAAAAATTGCATAATTCTTTAATTTAATAATAGAGTTGATTAAAATTCTGCTTATTTTACATTGAAATTTTAATATTTCATAATGTCTAAGGGCCTTCTGATTTTGGTTTCATATTATTAGCATTACAAAAAATATTAAATTAATAAAATAAAACCAGGTTTTATTTTAAAGCCACACCCATTAGGTGGCCAACTTAGCTGAAGGAATCAGTTCAGGATTACGAAGTCTGATGTAAGGAATCAGAAAAAACCCTCTTGTGCCTTGGATGATAAGAATAGGGGGGCTACTTATAGATAGCCTCTCTCTTCATGAGCCTAAATGTTTGAATGGTAGATATAAACAAGGAAAAATAAAGAAGCCACATACATAAAAGTGCACAAATACACAAACACATGTGCATTCAAATAAACACCAACGTGCATGGGAAAGTACTCTAGTAAATATCTTTAAAAAATTTTAAAAATAAATTTAATAAAAAAATAAACTAATCCTTCTGCTCAACATAGAAATTAGGAAGTAAAATAAATCAGTCATGAATGAGCTGCATACACTAAGCAGATTTCTCATACTTCAATAAAGATGGATATAAAAAGAGTAAATGACTAATTTGATCTTGAAACTTTAAAAGAAGAGTGAAGGGAAAATGCAATTTTACCCAGGTTGAGTCTTATCTGACCTAAAGGGGAGGGGTGGAGGAAGGCAATACACCCTTAAAATATTTTCCTTATAGTGAAATGGAATGAAAAGTAACTTTATTTGGGGCAGACGCCCCCTAACAATAACAAATTTGCTCATGTGAAGAATATACAGGTACAATAGAATACACAATATGTAAAAAAAAAAATGTAATAGAATATACAAGTTAGAAAATTAAATTTTCGAGATTAACTATAAATTAAAAATAATAAGATTTAATACCCATAATCATGAGTAGAGTACACTTTAGTCTCATGAATCAGTCTAACTTAAGTACAATATGGCGGGAAAAATAAATGTTGCACAATTAAATGCAAGGGAATAGATAAAAAATCTATCTCAGCCAGGGCTCAAACCTGGATCTCCTGCTATCCGGGCAAAGAAACCAGGTTCGTGCACTGGCTGAGACAGTTAGATTTTGTATTCTATTCCTAGCATTTAATTGTTTACAATTTATGTGGGGTAAATACCACAATAAAAATAATATTCATGAATGTTGCAATGCCTTTTATATTATTCGGTAAATTAGAATCTTAATATCTATATCCCCATAATTCTAAATTTTAAAAACAAATTAAGTCAACTTAAAAAAAAAAAATTAAAAACATCAATCCAATATTTTTAAAATTAATTTTATACATAAGGCAACTCAAAGGCTTAGTTAAGAAATTGGCAATATTTTTAGCAGAAGCAATATTCTCCACACAAAAAACATTATTTTTAATATATTCTATAATAAAAAAATGCCTAGCATCTATATGTTTAAATTGATCATTTATTATAGAGTTTTGAGACAATTCTAATTCACCAATGTTGTCACAAAAGAGTTTGATAGGTCCACTCATTAAACTAGGATTGATTTTGGACATCAAATTTCTGACCTAAAAGAGTTCTTGAAGAAGAGTTGATGAATACTCATATACTCTTCCTCACAACTTGACAAGGCAACCGTCTTCTGCTTCATGCTATTCAAAATAAGTCAAATAGTTGTGCCATTGGTTCATCTTGGAAGTTACCATAATTATTTACTTGAATGTCTGGGTTATTTATTGGTTTATCAGTAGCTGCATTAAGTTTATTTGAACTTTTTCTCTTATACATGCAATTGAATCTTTATTTGCTCCATGTACTCGTTGCACACACCTTAGAGTACATGAAGTTTTACCTCTCATTTGTGCTGTACGAGAATGAGTGTTGATCAATTAATTTTGTTTTATTTTTTGCAGTTGCTAATTATCCTTTATGTGGACGAATTTTATGAAATTCTTCTTAGAATACATCAATAATACCTCTATTAGCTTCTAATGATAATGTTCCAATTATATCTGAAACTTTTAGTAATTTGATTGCATCATAAACAGCTCATCCTCCAATTGCTACAAAAACTGTTGTAACACATATAAGAGCAAAGCTTTATTAAGATTCAAGTCTGATTATTAGAATACCAGCTTTCTCCACATGCTTGATTCTTGCAGGTGGTAAGTTCAATGGCCTACACTTACTTGTTTCTTCTTTTTTACTCTTTTTAGGAGATAATACTAATTCCTCAGAGTAATTTTCAATTATATCATTAGTAATAACTTCCTCACTATCATTTTTGATAAGTGATTGATTCAGCATCTCCTCCCTCACTGAAGTTTTTAATAATTGTTAAACTAAGTTTCCAATATTTTACAGGCATCATCCATAACTTCTTCAAGTATATCAACATTATTTTATTCAATTACATTCTCATTTTCCTTGTTGCAAATTTAGTTTTGTTTTCCATGTTTTTTTTCAAATTCATGGCAAAAATAACCTATCGCAGTTAACATTTGGTTCGATTTAAACTACTCAATTTGATTTACAAACAAATATAAAAACACAAAATTTTCCATCTCTCAAATTATCATGCCTGGACCCAAAACCATTATATATTATAATTACAATATCAATAAAAGGCACAATTTAATAGCTGAATCGACTTATCTTATCAAAGAATAACAATGAACTAATGTGTTGCGACAGTAGCAATAAAAACGAAATAGTTCATAAAATAATCTCAGCTGGTTATTCTGATCATCTAGTCATTGAAGTGACTTTTAAAATTTTAAGGAAGATAACAAGAAAATGCCACTCATTGAGGATAAAGTTTATGAAATAAATTGTTAACCACCTTCGAAGGAATTATAAGAGTTTTTAAAAGAAAGGTGATTTGCATACACATTTAGGTATTAGTTGAAAAATGTGAAACTTGAAAGGCCAAAAATGCAAAATTTTTAAGAGGGATTTTGGATCAAAATTGAAATTAGAAATCACAAATAAATGAGATGAAGAAAAAATTAATACAGTTAGATATGTGTTTAAGAAACTTTAAAAAGATTATAGGCAATAAACACTTAGTAAGCATAAACAAAGATCTTTTTGAGTCTTAGTAATCCATATAAAGATACATAGATTACCCTGGTGGGATAACTAAGAAGAAGCCTCAGAGATTTTCAAAGTACAGAAGTAGATTATTAGAGCCATATCTATTTAAAATGCTAGGCCATCATGCATAGATCATTTTAATAAATAAAATTTTGTCCACTTCACTTTTTTATGAATATCATTAGCTTAAACACATTAATAATAATATTCTTAACAAACAACAACAAAAAAAGGTATACCCACTGTTATTCGATTCATCAACAAAGTTATTTATTAATCAATAAACACACTTTAAATATTTATATAAAAAGAACTGGAGTGTTGAAGTACATAATATGTTATGTATATAATACATTATTTTAATATAAAACTTTTTGTATTATAAAACCTCTAAGAGGCAACATAACCTCTTGTATGGTTATCTCTGTGAGTTATTAAAGTGTTAGTCACGGCGTAACGAGTTCCTATCTCTATATTATCTCTTCATACATAAGGCTTTTATGAATTATTTAAAATATGGATCATGGTTCATCATACGTGACACAGGAGTATGCTGTTGCAGTTTTGTATAATACCTTTTACACACACACACATAACTAAAGAAAACATTAAGATTTTAGAGTGTTATGAAAAATAAACTAATTGAAAATGAACTGACATAAAAGATATTTTCAAAATTTAATTGTAAAAGAAACATGTAGCATTTATCTGTGAACAATATGTTATATTATGTATTTATGATAAGACACTGATGTTTGTATTGTATTTTATGATAATTTATAATATGTTATATAAGTTATATGTGTTGTTTTATACATTATAATAACTAACTAGTATCACAAGTATTATGTAATATGATGTGCTATTCAAATGTATATGTTACATGTATTGGTATTTTATATATAGGTATTAATTATACAATTTTGATGAAATAGCTGTACTATTACTGGTAATGATTCATAATATATTAATTATATCATGTGCTACATGACATATCTACATTCTAATAATTGGATATAAAGTATTTTATTCTAGTCATATTTTGTATGGGGGGGGGAGGCAGACTCACTCTAAAATTTTAATCTTAAATATCTTCCTTAATATGTGTTTTCTAGAAATATTCTAATAATATAAATGTTAGAAATTTAAAATTTTTCACCTATTACATTGCTTTATTTTTTTCAAAATACTAATATGACAAAGGCATATTTATTATAAATTTTGATCTTCTTTCAGCCATTAACAAACTCAGCCAGCAAAAGAAAAAAAAAAGCTTAAATTAGATGTAAATAAAATTTCTTAGGGATCATAATTTTAGGTTTTCCAATTTAGAATTGGTGATAAATGTTTCAAATGTCGTGTCATGATACAAATATGAATAGCTTGATTTCATTTTGAGATTATGTTAATAAAGTAACAAAAATTTATATGATTAAAAATATAAAAGTTGGTATTTTAAATGGTAATAATAATTAATAAAAACTAAAATATACATATCAAAAAATAGCTTATTGGAAAAATTGTAAAAACTTGAAACTCAATACAATAAGATTAATCATATATATGATTAATGATAATATCATATGATAAAAACAAGCGTCAATGTTCCCACATATAAAGGAGGAAAATATAATTCAACTATCATAGTGCTAAATTTCTGAACAAGAACAGAAGTAGTCAGTCCCATCCTAAACTGGCACTTTGATGTTGACATCACATTTCCTCTACCATACACAAATTAAAAATAATCAATAACTTTAAGAGGAGCAAATGATTATTCATTCTACATTATTTCTTTTGTCGGGTAACAGATTGGTACGAAGATCTATTTTAAAATGTTCTTAACACTCAAAATTTTTTCAAGCAAAATTAAATTAGTAAAAAATAGTTCATATTAAACATTACACAAATCTGGGCTAGAATTTACTTAATATTCGATAATTGTGGATGGTTTCGACTAAAAATGTATGTATGTGCTGTGGTTTTAAAAAATAATTAGGTGTCTTAAATATATTATGCTAAGTTTATCCTAAAAAATAAATAGGTATGATTAATTGTTAAATCATATAAATGGTTCCTATTCAAAATTAAAACTACCTGAATTGATATTTAACCAGCACTAAAAAATATTAAAAATTCTGGGACTCTTTTAATTTAACATTTAAAAAAATCTAGAGTAGCCTCCACTCAACATTACCTTAATGTGAAATGGTGCCTATCTAACATTAGGTGAACGTAGGATAGGTTCCTCTCATTGAAACTAAAGTACTTAAGAAAACCTGGGCGACTATATATTATAATATATAAAAAATATGCATTCATTTTCACAAACAATTAAAATAATTCAGAGCTTTAAAATAATCTATTNTATATAAAATTTTTTGAAAGCAAACAATATTTTGGAATCATATAGAATACATAGAAATTTCAATTATAGTTGGAAATAGTAAAAAATACTCTACAGTTCATGTAGAATCTTATAATACAAAAAAAAAAAAAGAAAAAAAAAAAGAATTCTAAACTCACAACTCATTTATGAATTAAATTCACCTCTTGACAACACCCATTGTGTCATAATTGTGTCACCTACAAAAATCCAAATAGACCTATTTCATTCAATAAATTTTTTAAAACAGCTTTTATGCAGTAACTTAGGTGTAAATAAGATATAACTATTCCTTTGACTCCCACCTTCTCTAACATAAACCATCTCTTTACTGGATAACTTTTGAAAAAAAAAAAAAAAAAGGGAAAAAGAAGCAAAACAAATAGAACAAATAATTTGAGCATTTGTCAAAAAGGTATTAATCTCAGGGTGTTAGATGGAACTGTGATAATTTTTAGAGCTTGTTTTTGTGTAATTTAAAAATTCAAACCTCGATTTAATCTTTCGAAGGTTGATGGGTCATTCTGTTATTGAAGTTAGACACATTATTAGGTGGAAAGAACATAAATCTTTAATTTCGTGAAAAACAGTTCAGCTATTGCTGAGAAATATTTTGTGTGGTATTAAACATTTTTTAACTTTTTATTTATTTTAATTTAAAATTTTTTATTTTATTTTAATTTTCAAATTTTGTGTCTTGAAACATAATTCATCCCTATTTAAAATATGACTATATGTTGTTTAGTTATTGATGGAAGGCAAAAGGTAAAAAATAAATGACAAGAATTCTAACATTATTTATTGCTGGACTAATTTTAAGTTCTTCGATGCCTCTTCAGGAGCATAAATTTTATTCGCCAATTTATAACAATGAACCTTCTGCTTCAAAAGCTGTGTCAAGAATGAGATTGAATGTGAAACTAATCAAGCAATAAATCATTTTAGAATTATAATCATTTATTTTTGATAACACATCACTATTCATAAATACTTCTTCCATTGTCGAAAAGATAATTTTTGCTGAGCTTTCTAATGTCATGTGATGGCTTATTCATGGCTGTATGTGGAATGAAAGTGACTAAAAGTCTAAGGGGCTTTTCTACCTGCCTAGTCCATTTCTGGAGGTGTCTATCTCATGTCTGTCATTTTCTTGTCAGATAAAACTGGTTTCCAGTTTTCACTCAAAGTATATTCTTCTTCCCTATTTATGTTATTTGGGTTTTCATGATTTCTATAGTACATAGAAAAGGAAGCTGAAATTGTTAGATAATTAATGAAAAACATTTTGAGTGGCAGTAAGATGAAATGTAGACAATATTATCTTTTTACTTTTACTTAACCTTATTTTAAACTACATAGGCTTGTGGAGAAAAGTGTTATCTACAGGTACCCATCCTATTCTAACACAAATGATTCTGAGCAAGCTTAAATTTCTCAGTAAATTTGGTCAGGATGGGACACCCGCAGAACCACGATTGAAAGACCTGAGCGTATAACCTACCTTGGCTAACTCTATTATTAGCTTTATGTGAATTAAAAATAAATCACTAGTAAGTTGTGTAATTAATTGGTTTGTCAGAATTCATAGATTGCATTAGATGAAAAAAAAAAAAAAAAATTGAAAGTTTATATTATATTTTAGTTTCATTAATTTTATAGCAATATCTTGGATTTCAAGTTTGTAATCAATTCTATTTAGCCCTATGACTTGAAAAGTACATTATTGCATAGATGAAAATAAATTAAGCCTTACATTAGCGTGACAGAACCACTGCTTTCGATGCCCCTGGAGATAAAACAAAATAATAAATAAATTCTTGATTCAAATAAATAAAAATAAATAAAAGTTAACTTAAAATATAAAAATCAAACCAATAATTTGCAGAAATTAGGAAAATAAAATGAACTTAACTTATTTTACTAATTAAAAAAATAAAAGATAAATAACTTAATTGTAATAACTGTGGAAGCATAACAAGATCTTCATAAGATTATGAGAAAAATTGACTAGCCTCCTAAGATTTGAAGATTAATTGTTCAATTTTTTCTTAATTGTAACTATTTTGTTCTAAAGGTAGTCAAAGTCAGTAAGTTGAAAAAAAATTCCCAGGTGAGATGCAGTTTGATGCAGTTAGATGTAGTTTTGGTCTAATTTCTCTTTTGGCGTATTTTATTAATTAAACAAAAACTTCTCAACTATTCAACTAAAATTTTGTTATTTTGAAATGTATGCCAATAAGAATGAAAGTTTTTCTTCTTATTTTAATTAACAAAAAACAAACAAAAGACTTAATCTAGATTAAACACCTATGTATATTTTTTATTATAAGTACAATAATTTTGTCAATTATGTAAACTTACACAAGTTGCTATTTAAATGTCCTTTTCCTTTAATGCACATTTTCATTCATTTTCTCATTTTATTTGTTTATGTATCAGTGTGATAGTTCATGTATGCAGTTTGTTTGATTGGCTCTTTATTAGTTCTTGGTTCACATATTATGAAATTATCAACAGATCTTTTAACAGTAAATCACCTCCTGAGTGAACCATAGAGTTATCTCAAACAAACAACTATTCAGTAATTATTAGTAAAACAATTATTTAAACCTCAAAAAGAATAATTAAAAATATTTTATGAAGAATAAAATGAACGAAACTCATCTCACAGAAAGTAAGCTAAGCGATTCTAAGTCTTCAGTTGCTGTTAATAACTATTTCAATATCAACTTTTATATTAAGAAAAGATTGCTCTTAATTTAACCTTACTTTCAATCACCTAGGGCCATGGAGGTAGGGGGTTGTCACTATTCAGAATATCTACAGATCTGAGCAAGTTATTTAATTATTTGATAAAAGCTTGTCCAGGACAGGATTTGAGCCCAAGGACTAGGATTGCGAATAATGACCTTTCACCTTTCATCAACAAATTATGAAACAAGACGCCATTTTTTTTAATAGAAAATTTGAACTATTCATATTTATTTTGACACATTGTGTTGAGGTTCATTATATATAAATTCATCATTTATTCATTATAAGTTCATTGAATGATATTTGTGACTGAAATATTATTCAATGAACTTATAATGAATAAATGTAAATTTTAACTATTTTTAGTGCAAGGGAACAGAATAAAAAATAAACTGTCCCAGTGCGAGGAATTTAATAACTTATTAGGTTTGTCCTAGTGACATAAATGGTAACGTACTGGCCCGGAAAGCAGGAGATCCAGGTTCGAGTCCTGGCTGGTACAGCTAGATTTTTTATTCTGTTCCCTTGCACTAAAAATTTTGAGTTTATTACCTAATAAACCAATTTTGTTGTTGATATAAGATATATTTATCAATATAGTCAGTTTAATGTTATATTACACTATTGAGTTGTGTTGATTTTAAATTAAAAATATATCCATAGATCAGAAACAATTTTTGAGCGAGTTGCAGAATGTTAAGGGATTTCACTGATTTACAGTTACTTATTTTTGAACAATAATAATAATGGTACTTATTCATGTTGATGCATCTAATGAAAATTGTGGCCCTTAAAGTTTAAAAAGGTTCATAAAAACTAGATAAGTATGTGATTTTATTGTCCATTAGAATATATTTTGGATTAATTATTGAACATCAGGATTTCTTCTGTTCAAATAAAAATTTATTCTTTGGTCCCATCAAGATTATTAACAACACTATTTTTTTGAGAGAATTTTCTTACTAACAGAAGATATTTTTGAATCTATCTTTAAAATAATAAATTTTGTTTTGAATAAATAAATGTTTANTTGGCATACGCTGGTCATATATATATATATATATATGCTGATAAACATAAAATACACATTTAAATTTAATATTTGGGTAGTACAAAATACCTAAAATCACTTATGTAATGTAACTGGATATTATGATTTCTCATCCTAATATCCAACTGAACATTACACAGTTATTAAAAATAAATAACTTAACTTGTTTTTTTATTAGATAGAGTTAAATGTAATTTTAGCTGAAATTTAATTTTGAAAAATTTTTAATGTCATAAAGTTAATTCACAATTAGCTTCTTTTTAAATAAATTATGAAAAGTCTCATGGTTTTCTTCAGCTTGGAGCATTTTCTTAAAGAATTATAGAAATATATCTCAGCAAACGCTAATCCTTTTTCTTAAAAGTATGTAAAATGTTTATTGGTTAATAAATTACTTTTTGATGAGCTAACTAAAAGTGTGTATCCCCCCCCCTTTTTTGTGTGTGTGTAGTTTAGAAAATTGTTTGTAATACATTTAACAAAAAGAGGTGCAGTGGTAACAATGTTAATTGATTTAATGCAACCTCAGCATGATGACCTAGAATTTAACTTAAACATGACCCTAATAACTTGCTTTTGTATTTTAGAGATTTCTAAAGCTCTTTTACTTAACCTACATAGGTGAGCCATATAACCGAGACTTAAAATCCTTTGGAATATAATTATTAAGAGTTTATTGTCTCTGATTAATTTACTTTTCTTAAATACAATTAAAATTAATCTCTCAGATACTTCTGCTCAGTTGAATATTAGTAGACTTTTTTATAGTCATTGTTAACTACAAAAAACTGTTGGCTTTATTTCAATAAGTTGTACTAACAGTGATGAATTTATTATTATACCTTAATTATGCTTTTTATCTATAAGAATATTGAAATATCAAGTCAAATGCTTTTAGTAAGCCAGCAAAAAGAGAAAAACCACTTTTCTAATTTATATTTGCTTTTTGAAGTATCTTAGGCTAGTTGAAATTGGTATGATAATTCTTAGGTGACAGTTTAACCCTCTTATTTTTTTTTTTATAAAGATCATTTTATCACACTTCAGTTTCCCAGGAAATCTAACTTTTTCAAAGCAGCAATTAATTAATTTGGCCCAAGGATCTTTATTTAATCCCTTATTTCCTTAATTAGGACATTGTCCACAAGATTTTAATCACTAGTTTTTTGTTTTTTTATATTTATTATTGTGTCACTGACTTCTGTATCTGTAACTGGAGATTAAATTAGTTACTTAAATTACTATAAGTCAAAATCTCTAAAATTTGATTCACATATTCTTACAGAGATCAGATAAAATGAGTTCCAACAAGAGAGCAAAATAGGAAGAATGGACATTTCTTTAGAAGTCTGAAAGCCAATCATTTTAGTGATTATAATACTTATTTTACTTTTAGAAAATTGATAAGAGGGAAAATAAGATCTCTAATATTTATTTGTAAAGAATTGGTTGAATTTGTTTTTTACACTCATTAAAGATAGTTTATTCAGAAATTTTCATATAATATTCTTGTGAAAAACAAACAAACTAAAGCATATTTGTGTGTGTGTGTGTATGTATTTATATATAACATTTGTGTCTTTAAACAAATATTAAAATTATTGGTGTATTTTTTAAAAATAAGATAGAGAAGGTATGAAATAAAAAGAAAGGTTGTTAAAGCTGTCTCTAAAATTTTCCAGAAGAAGAGTGAGGAAGCACTGAGCATTTACAGTCACATTCCTAAATATCTTCATTAATTTGCGTTTTTCATAAAAGTATTATGATATATAAAGAATAAAAAAAAATTGCTACCTCTTATGTCGTTGTACGTATGTACAACAAAGATAAATTGTTGGTAAAACAAAGATAATAATGATATTCAATTTATTTTTCTTATAAACTCCTCCCCCCACTCTCAAGCTAGTTAAGCCAAAAATGAATTAATACATTGTAACAGAAAAGCTGAAAAATGAATTTAATTTTTTATTTAAAAATAGGGGGTTTACACACCATTGAAAATTTATTTCCCAAATGTTTTACTTATAATGGGTTTTGGAAAAAATGAAAAAAAAAAAAAAATTAATGTTAAAACATTTTACAATAAATTTTATTATAACTCTATGAAAATCCAAAATAATGATGACACATCTAATTGGTCTTTTTTTCCTCTTCCTAGTTTGATTTTATTTAACTGAATTGATGATTTGAAAGAAAGAAGCTTAAATAACATAGTTGCTTTCTTTGTTTTAGCATTGTGGACACCAGAATGACACATAAACACACACACACACACACACACAAATATATATATATANTACTCGGATACACGATTTGGTAGTTTTTATAAAGTAGGGTGATTGTACCTACTCCTTACCACCCTAAACTGGTATATACTATATATATAATTTTGAATGGACCATGTCTTTTGTTTTTAAGTTCTCATAAGTAGGATCAGTGAGAAATCGAGGCCATTTTTCTAAAGTAACTTCATGGGATCAATGTCAATTATTTGGCTCTAGAAGTGGAGTTTACTAAGAAGGATTAAAAAAATGTCTTCCCCATATAATTAAATTTGGGTTTACAAAATAACTAATAAGTTAATGTTTAAACTGGCAGGAATAAAACTAAAATTAGGTGTAAAATTCGGAATTTTCTAATATATAAATATGCATTTAAAAAAATACTTTTTCTTCTTTAATGTATGCTAGTTTAAGAATAAAAAATAAAATAATAAATGTAATTGTGAAAAATAATCAAATGTCAAAGCTGGTTTTATGACAAAAACATTATGAAATACAGATGATATAAATTGTGGAGTGCATGCTAAGAATGGCATAGTTATTGTTACCTTCTCCATTTTGCTGAGGTGAAGGGCATAACGGTCATGAGCCCTGAACTGCATGAACCTCATATTAGAACTCTGTGATAACTCCGTTATGCTTTTAATACTAGGAAAGAACCTGGAAATAAACGATGGATTGCATTATAAAGGCCATTTCGTTACAACTAACTATTGTAGTTGAAATGAACATTGAAAAATAGGGCCTTTCTTAAAAGACTCAGTTTTTTAGACTAAAGCATGAACTAACGATTACATCCAGTGCAATAAAGGAGCTGGATAATTATTTAGGGAATAGTTTAGTATAATAAGGTGTTGAATTGATCTTGTGGATATTAAGGTGCTCTTTTCTGTAGCGCTAGTGATGTGAATTTGTAAGCGGTATTATGTGTGGAGCCACACAGTGTACTGATAAGGATAAGCGAGAATTGGAGCTTATAGAAATTATGATTTCGGCGGACTGGGACAGCCCTTTAATAATTTAAAAAAGCAAATTGGGGATGTTGGAGTGTGTATAGATCCCATAAGATTAAGATCATCAAGCAAATATTGCCCTGATCGAGATTTGAATCCCCCAGAGCCAGGTGAGCTACCCCAGTGTCTCAATTTTTATAGTTTCTTTGCCCAGGAAGAGTAATATCAGTATTCAAGAATCTAAAGAAAAGGATTAAAAGTTAAATATGTTTGTTCATGATTGGCAAAAGTAAAAGTACGATAAGAGCAAGGGTTGAATAATTATTCAGAAAGAAGTGGATTCATTGGAGTGACATTCATAAGTACACTTGAACTGAGAAGAAGTTGCCAAATAATACTATAAGTACCATTATTACTGTAGTACAATCGCGGTCATCAGTAACAGTTCAGTTTAATGTCTCAGACAGATTAAGGTAAATGTCTGAATGGTTTGTTAGCTGATTGAGAAAATCCTTTCTAATCAATCATTTATCAGAATGATTATTTCAATTATTGCTAATTTAATTCAACAGGGAAACGCAAATATATATATATAAAGAAGCTCACCGCATGCACCTATGCATATAAAATGCTTTTTTAGTAAGAATTGAGATTTCTCGCTCAAATGTTGAGTCCGAATAAATTATAAATATCTTTCATGCGGATTGATGAGAGCCTGTTGTCTCTGAAAATCCCAAATGAGTCAGTGGCGAGAACTTACTTGAACATGGTCTGTACTGCGACTATGGTGTTGCAGTCTGCTAGCGTGTCTTCCTCGGCCGAGTTGGAGAGCTCTTTGTTAACCACAACCACGTTCTCCGCCAAGGTGATACCCGCCCTTAGCAGATCATCAAGGCTACAACAGAGGATCACTTTGGTAAAAGCCTTGTAAGATTACAATTAATATTATTTATTAACTAGCTTATATCCTCAGGGCTTGCCTCTCTAGTTTTTTCACAAGGAAAAATAATTCAATAGGGACGTTTCAAGCAAAATCAGACCAAAGAGGACAGTTAAGAGGTAGTTAAACGGAGAGACTAGTATTAAAATATAGATTTTAACTTTATTTGTTTTTAAGATGCTATCCATTACGTTCTTCTCGCGTCTAATCGATTTAAAATATTATATTTGCTGGAATGTTGAGGGGAGGAAGATATACAAGACAGAGACATTTCTTTCAGTTTCATTCAAAAATTAAAATTTTATTTAAAAAAAATTAAAAGTTTTATTAACAATTAGAAATGAGAATTTACTTGAAATAAATTAAAATGAAAGAGCAATATTTATTACGTCTTTACTTTTAATATAGGTGCTTAAATTATGTTGAAAAATCGTTTTTGCACTATTGGAGTAATATTTTGAGCAATAAACTAGAAAAATTGAACTTTAAATATATTTGTAACTGTATTTAGGTGTCCTCAAATAAACTAAAAGCCCTAAAACAAATTATATCTAAAGTATTAGTTGTTTATTTAACAAAATCAGATTTGAAGTGGGGTTTAACTGAAACCTTAAATTAGAACAGTTCCTCTGTTATTATTATTATTATTATTATATAAACAGGATGAAATTAGATATTTTTAGAATGACAATGTCAAAATATGTTATGAGTCCAGTATGCTTACTGCTGCGTATCGTGCTATTAAGTGTTGTGTTGTTGTTGCTGATAAGTATAATATTAATTTCGTTATATATTATAGTCAAATGATTTAAATATCTATTACTTATTTTCTATTAAACTGTGTTGCTATGTGCTAACCATTCTTGTTGTTCATTTATTCTTTAAACAAATATTTTACACTTTGCTTTTGATATTTCTGTTGATAAGTTCTTCTAGAATGATAATATAACTAATATCAACCATTGTGAGAGATAATGTACAAGTCAGCAAGTTTATGCCAAAGGCCGTCCCAGATGTTTTTTAATTCGTTTTATGGGGCAAGGAAGAATTCCCGTAAAATTAGATAATGAGGAAATATTGGTCCAGGATTCGGTCTTGGGATTTGGATAAATAGAATAAGTAAAATCTAGTTTGTAAAAAAAGTTTTTATTATTGTCAACATTTTGGCTCCAATTTTAGGCTTTCTTCAGGGCTAAGTAACAAAAGAAAACTACAAAAAAAAAAAAAAAAAATATTATCCCACGTAAATTTTAAACAATGAGAGGGAATAGAATAAAAAAATCTATCTGTTCCAGCCAGGACTCGAGCCTGGATCTCCTGCTTTCCGGGCCGGTATGTTTTCATTACACCATCGGGACGAGCTAGATAACTTATTAAATTCCCACCACAATAGCGAGAGCCTAACCCACGAGAAAGACGAATACATCATCTTATGCTCGAAGGAGCTGACATTGTCAAGCTATTTATCGACTCTCGTTATATACTTTGAAAATAAACAGTCAACTACCTATTATCTCCGAAATAATAAAAGAATATTTTGAGCAGTAAACTGCTGAAATTGTAGAAAGTGTTTTTAGTTTTTTCGAACATGTAGAAAGTAATTAATAATAAAGTTTTATTAAAAAAAAAGTATTTCTGTGGTTATATTAGATCATTTAAGGCACCAAAAGTAAATGATTTCTATTTCTATTCTTTCTAGAAGAATCAGATATATTTGGAGATGGAGTTTGGAGTGGCAAACTCTAAAGTATAACAGAACTTACATTTGGACGTAATTATTATTTAAGCAGTGTAATTTGACATAAGGTTAAATGAAATGATAACATTATGATAATTTTGGAATACGAGTATGTTGTGGTATTTATCAAAATCTCATCATTAGAAATGGAGGGTGGGGAGGTTTCTACATGAGAAAAATTATTATAATTTCACCTTATTTACAATATGTTCTCATAGAACATCTCCATCGACAATAACAGTAAGTTTTCAAATTTTTGAACTATTTATCGCTAACAAACAGAGAGTTCTTAGAAGCAACATTTGTATTCTGTTTAAGTGTATTTTACTCATTTTAATAAATTGATTTCTTTAATTAAATGGGATTGTATTAAATTTTAAATTAATATTTTATTTAATCACAATTAGTAATAGACATATTACTATTAGCAATGGGGAGAGATTGACGAAATGATGTAAATTTGGCTTCAAAATCAGTCATTGCAAAATGTTCCTTTAAGGGCTGTACGTAACTCAATTTGAAGGGGATTGATAAACTACTTTGGTTGCATTTTATGAATCAAAGATTTCCTTATTGCTTCAGTAAAATAGTCATTCTTCTGTCAGTGTGTATGTACATTTCCAATTTGAGTCAAAACTCATAAATAAACTTACTCGTTCTTCATGTCACCTTGTATTGTACTTTAGAATCAGTTATAATCATCATATGGTTATATTTTTTTAAATCTCAACAAGTAAAATGTATAATTACACTTTTCTAACAATACTTGAGGTTTTATAAGAATATAGACGCCATGATGAATAACATGAAGATGAATGTGTTTTGGAGAGAAAGCAATACTGGAAAACCAAGCTACAGTAGGAAGACAGGCCAAGGGTAAGCGTATGAGAGACAATATCCAATTGAGAATATTCAAAGGAGTTTATTCATCTATATATATGATAAATTCAACGCATTAAAAGAAAAAAGTACACATTCTTTTCGTTAATTTTGTCGTAACAAGTACTGTTTCTTTCTAGCGTAAAGAGTGTGGCTGTACAATTGTAAATCGTATGTATTAATTTTTAGCACTGTTTTAAACAAGATTCAAATGAATGAAAATGACACTTAATTGTCGCAAAAAAAAAAGAGAAATGAAAATTTTTTTTTTTTTCATATTTGTATACAAAAGCTTAATTTCTTACATATTTAATAATTAAATTTGAGATGTATTTTGCGAGATTATTTAATGTAAACTTTTTGAAAATTAAATAAAATTGTAGTAACGATATGGATTTAATGATGTAGATAATAATCATCAAATGATGTGGTTGACTTGACCACTTATGGTGGTTCAAAGAAAAAAAGAGAGAAAAAAAAAGTATATTTTATAGCTTAAAAGGAGAGTTGTTTTTACCGTAGATTTTATTATTAGACGATTTTAGTGGGGGGGACTCAGTCATGGAAATGTGAACTTAGGGACAGGACGTCCTCTTTCGTCTTTATGATAGCCCTGAAGATGGCTTATAATGTAAGCCGAAACGTTAGTAGATAATCTTTCAAAAAAATACATTTTTTTTTTATATTTGTACTTTTTTGGGATCTACCTTGACCGAACCCCAACTAAAATAATCTAATAATTATTATATTTTATAGCATCTGTACAAAGGGATAAACCTCGCTTCGATAGGTGTTGCCCTCTGAAAGTCTTAGCTATTATAAGTTTTAAACCCCTAATTTAACAATTTTAGATTTATTTTATCAAGTTCTTATTAAATTAGATATTTCTTAAAACAGGCAAAATCTAAATTTTAAAAGCTTAAAATTTTTTTAAGTTAAGTTACATTTGTTTTGCATTATATTTAAAAAAAAAAATCATATAGCACTTAAAAGTAAATTATTTCTGTTGGTGTTCAATCAAGGTTGATCCAAAACAATACAGTTTTGAAAATGTTTATTTTTTTTTAAATTATCTGTTGACGTTTCGGCCTACAATGAAAGAAGCCACCTTCAGGGCTATATGTCGGGGAGGACCGGAGCGCATTAATAATCTTCATTGTTATTGGCATTGCAAAAAAAATCACAGACATAAATATGGGTAAAATGTAATTTGTTGACATTTATATGTGATAATATATATATATATATATATATATATATATATATATATATATTGGTATCTCTTTTGAATTCTAAGATATTTTTCGTGGAACACAATAGGCGCAAAATTAAATTTTTATAAAATTTATGCTCTCTAACTTTACGCTTGCTTAGAAATGCCTTTGAAGGCTTTACGAATTCAACCACGATGGCTAAGTACACCCCCCACTCTTTCTTCTAGGTTTCCCTAGAGAGAGTATTAGTGGTCTCTCCTTTTTACGCTTAATATTCTCTCCAGCTTGTTAGATGTAATTGTCCACTTACTCTCATTAATGAAGTACTTTTTGATATAAGCATATGTAATTCTTTGAAAATCACGAACTTTAAAAAAAAAAAAAAAAATTTAACTACTCTTAAAATTAGAAAAAGAAAATGCATTTGCAAAAAGGGGGCAGAGGATGAAAGTCAATTTAGCAATTTACTGCCTGCCATAACCTTGAAAGAAACATATTCTTAGGTTCCTTCTGACTTCATTTCGTTGAAACCCCACGTAACCCGGAATGAGAATTTACAGATGTGTGTTTTATAAGCTAGTAAAGAGGAAGAATTGTATGGAAAGCAAAATCGAATTAGAAACATTTCATACCAGACGTATGATTTCAGCTCGTCAGGTCATTTTTTTATGGAAACTTTACTTAACACTCAATATAACGTACCGAACTTAATAAATACAATTATTATTCAAGTATGTTATCTGTAATTGAGCAATATTTTGATGTCAGGCAAGGTTTTTATTGAAGCTTTGAAGTTTTGTTAGAAACATATTTACCGTTTAGTTGTCGAAATTAGTCACATACCTTGAAGACTTTTGTCTTTTTTTAAATTTTACAACAAAAATTCACTCCTGTTTATCGGAGTAAAAATGTACTGTAAATACATGTTCGATAGTAAGAAGTTGTCCACAGACCTCAAAAATGGGTGGATTATTCTTTGCCATTATATAGCCATGAGTAAGTCTTGTGTGTCCTATTCTTAGTCTGGCTAATACCACTTCTCTCTTACGGACATGGAACTGGACCATACCCTCGGAGTAGACTTTATCTCACGTAACTTGTTGTCTCTGGTTGACCACCATATATATGTTCCCACTTATTAAGTACTACTTTTTTAACTTGCGCTTTTACATCATTCAAGGTGACTTTTGAGTTCATCTCACCATCTTTTATCGCTTTCTTTGCTAATAAGTCCGCATTTTCATTGCCTGAAATTCCGTGGTGGCTAGGTATCCATTTAAGTGTCACTTTGCTACCTTTCTCGTTGAGGTGATCTATTGCAATTAAAGTGTCTATTGTGAGATGTTGGTTGGTGAAAGGGCTTGGCAAATACAGAAATGTTTTTGATAATGGAAATTCAATATTTAAGGCTTTGTATATTGTGAGTAATTCTGCGGTGAACACGCTTGACATCTGCGGCAAAGAAAACATAAAGGGTCTGCCATCTATTAAGAAAGCTGATCCAACGCCTTCAGAGTTTTTATAGTTATTCTGAAATATGATGGGGAATGGTATCCTTTTTTATGTACTTGGTGAGAGTTAGGTTAATATGTACGGGCTTGAGAGACCAAGGTGGTTTTGGAGAGACTGACTGAGGAATAATCTGTGGAATTTGTATGACATATTTTCTAATGAGGTCATAAGCTCTCCGTGTAAAAGATGATGAACCAATGCGAAGTGGGCGAATTTCTGATACTGTTAGACTTGGCTTTAGGGGATGGATGGGTTAGGCTAAGATAGAGTAATAATATCTGAGAAGGAGTTGGTCCCTACGATACTCCAGTGTCGGTTCTACAGATTCTTCCAGCAGGCTAAGCGCCGGACTACTTCTAGCACCCAGTGCTAAGTGTATGCCGCAGTGGTTTCTGGCATGGAAAGTGTTCTAGGTGAAGCTGAGCCGTAAGCAATGCAACCGTAGTCCAATTTAGACCGTATCAAGCTTATATAAAGGAGAAGAATGCATGAGCGATCAGCGCCCCATGATGTATTTGAGATCGTTTTCAAACTTTTTTCCTTTCTTTCTTTCTAAGAGGCGAATGTGAACGTGAATATTACACAAATATTTTTATTTGATCGGGCCGTATTTTGGCTTTTTCTTTATGCAGGATATTATTATTATTATTTTATTTTAATATTATTAAGTAATGTATAACGATTATACATTACACCTTAGTTTTTGTTTAATATTACGCATTACATCAATAATTAAATATACAAATAATTGTTCTGTAAATTAGCTTGCCAATGCTGTATGACTTAGAAGACCCCAGCGAAAGACTTCTGATGGGGAATCAGCCTCGAGAGTATCCATACCAGGATATGATAGCTCAAACGGAGCTCCCAGGAGCGACCAGACTTCGACTCCACACTGTCGTACCAGATTACAAACTATGGGTGAGTAAATGAATAAACTATGGAACTCACTTCAAACGAAATACACACCTGCACATGAAGATGTCTCATTTATACCGAGAGCACAATCACTAGAGCTACTAAGATTTTTATTAGATAATTTGTTGGGGTTCGGTCAAGGTTGATCCAAAAGAATAAAAAATACAATTAAAAAAAAAAAAAAGTATTTTTATCATCTGCTGACATTTAGGCTTACTTTCTGACTTTCAGTCATGAAAATTTGATCCAGGTGACTACAAGCTTCCTCTCTTATATAAGAGTAATAATTGTTGTTTGTATTTATTTAATATTCGAAAATAATTTTAAAATATGAACAAGTATCAAGCTAAATTAACAGCCGATTCAAGGTACTGACAGCCTTGTGCACATAGTTACTTACCGTTGAATGCGCAATTTTTATAAAAACAATAATTGTTAATGAAGAGGCATTTTGAGGTAATTACTCATACCGATATCAAATGCACTTCATAATAGTAATTGTCTTATTCCATCAGTTGAAAAATTGTAGGAAATCAAACTAAAACTTCCTTGAATGAAATCTTGTCTTGCCGTTACATAAGATGTATTAATTTATAATTACAATTATGCTTAATGATAAATAAATTTAAAGTTTCATAATTTTTATTCTTATTTCTATTGAAATACAAGAAGATTTTGAAAAATGTCAAAATGATATTATATGGCTGGACTCGTTACCTTAGAGCCAAGCATGAGAGATATTAACAGATCCATTCGGCCTTTTTAAACGTAAAATAATTATTGTACCAAATCTAAATACAATATTGGAAATATGCAATAAAAGCATCAAAGGTTGACGTGCGTATATTCCTCATTTCAGTCACTATATAAATAATACAAGAGCATACACAAATTTTCATTAACTGAATATGGTTTATTGGATTGTTATATTTCTACAAAGCGACCTTTGCAGGTGAATTTATTAAAACATAGACATTTATTCAGCTTATCTAAGATTGGTCATTTCTTACGGATCTATTAACATGAGAGACTATTAAAAGTTATGACCTTGACCAGCGAAATAACATATTGCAATAAAAAACTATTAAATACATAAAAGATTTTAAAAAGTTGAAAAAAAAAAAAATTAACAGACATTCCGCGAAATGTTCTGCCGACTGTGTCAAATTTTGACTTTGATTGTTTTTAAAGATAACATTTTCTTACATTTAGATAAGATTTTGATTCTGATTTGAGACAAATGATCCATTTTGTACTTAAATTTATTTCATTTTAATTGTTATTGGATTGGATCGTTATCTTAAATAATACAATAATGATAATGATCATTAAATATTTTTAAGTAATTATTATTTCAGGATATCCCGAGCCTTGATTACGGCTATCAAATTCCCAGTGATTACAATAAGTTTTTATTGCTTGTGAGTGCGATTCAAAGAAAAAGTGTACAAGATATAGAGGCTGTCTTGGAAGAGAAGGTCGAACTAGAAGATTTGATTGGTAATAAATTTCATTCAATTCCCTATTATTCTAATAGTGATATATTTATTAGAAGTAACAGTGGAACTTATTTATCCTATAAAATTGAATCTCATGTAGGAATAAATAACATTGTATATTTGAGTTATATTATGTTAGAAATTTTATAAATATTATTTTTTTGTGGTATTTAATCCCATGTAAATTTTAACAATTTTTAGTGAAAGAGAACAGAATAAAAAATCTGACTGTCCTAGCCAGGACTCGAACCTGTATGGGACAATTAGATTCAAATTTAAAAGTAAACAACAAGAGTCATTTAAACAGCTTAACAATGTCAGCCCTCCAAGCATAAAACGATATATTCGTCTGCCTCAGAGGTTAGACTCTGAACACTAGTGCGGCGACTTAAATAACTTATCAGACTTGTCCTGGTAGCATAAATGGAAAATGCACCGGCCCGGATAGCAGGAGATCCAGGTTCGAATTCTGGCTGGGACAGTTAGATTTTTTATTCTGTTCCCTTGCAGTAAAAAAAAAAAAAAAAATTATTAAGTTAGACATTTTAATGAAATTAGAAGTTGATATTTTTGACAATAAATTATTGATACTGACTAGATACATATTGTATATAGTAATAAATTATATCTCAGGAGCAAAGGTAATTATTCATTATTATTCATTTTATTAATTTTTACGATGATCAAAGACTGATAATTTTTTTTTTTTACACGATTATATATTAACACGATACGTGTAAATTTATTTTATTTTTAGAACATGAATGTAGGTACGAAAGAATTCAATAATATGGAGTTGGAAAGATATAAATATGATAATTGTTGAAAATTAACTTTTTTAAAAAATTCGTTCCCTATTTTAATTATTTAACAACTAATAAAACTTTGAACAATTATCCAAATGGAGATTTTTTTGACCTTAGATTTTATTATTAGATGTTTTTTGTTAAGTTTCGGTCCGGGTAGATCAAAAAACATACAAGTTTGAAAAAAAATGTGTATTTTTAAATTATCTGTCAACGTTTCGGCTTACAATGTAAGCCATCTTGAGGGCCATCATAAAGGCAAGAGGTGACGTTGTGTCACCTAGTGACTGGCAGTATCTCAGTCATGATAATGGGATCCATTTAATGTAAGCATTATAAATGTTGGCAGATAATTTAAAAAATACATATTTTTTTATTATTTTGTATTATTTTTGGTCTACCTTGACCGAACCCCAACAAAAAAACATCTAATAATTTGATTAAATTTGACAGATTATTCTTCGATGACGACGGTACTCCACATCGCAGCAAGGTACGGAACAGAAGAAGTATGGGCAGCATTGGTGAAAGAACCACTGATCCGTCACTTGGTGAACGTGGTGGACGAACGCGGGGTCTCGCCCCTCATCGCCGCTTGTTGGTACAACAACCTGTCCTCGGTGCAGAACCTAACCATGCTCGGAGCTCAGCTGGAACTGCACACAAAGGACATGCGGAAGACGGCCCTGCACTGCGCTGCAGACCTGCCCTCAGATAACATCACCAAATTGTTACTTAAAATTAACAAGAAGAAATTTTTCATCGACGCTCAGGACTACGAAGGAAACACAGCTCTGATGGTAGCGGTGAACACTGACTCGCCTTCGATAACCCACCTCATCAGGGCGAAAAGTGACTACACGAAAAAGAATTTAGCCACTGGGAGGAATATCCTACACATGGCCATTATCAACAATAACCTACCCCTCATTGAATTTCTTTGGACCACTTGCCTGGAGCGAGAATTTCTCGACGCTCTAGACTTGAACGGAGACACCCCACTGATGCTCGCAATACGACTGAACAACGACAAAGCTGCAGAGATACTGTTCAATTCTAAAAATATAGCAGATATCATTTCCAGGAGCCTACAAATGCTGCATGTTTTAGTTCAAAAAGAAAAAATAAACTTCATACAAGATGTTTTGAATATTATAGAGGACAGGACAATTTTTAATGTAACAGACTCTAGAGGAAGAACAGTTCTTATGCAAGCAATATACACGGGTCAAACAGCTCTGGTCGAATTGCTCCTGAATGCAGGAGTGGACTACAAAGTGAGGAACTACAAGACAGGCGAAAACGTCCTTCACGCCGCTTCTTACGCCAACAAGAAAGTCATCCTCAACATACTGTTCAGTCTCAGCGACATAAATGAATTGATCAATGAGACGAACTACGAAGGAGTGACGCCGTTCGACATCGTTCTGGGTTACGGGGGTAGGGACGTCTGGAGAGATTTCATCGAGACGGGCATGATAGAACAGACCTATAGGAATTTCGATGGCGAGACTCCGCTTTTCATAGCGGCCAAGAAGGGTAACATATACCTGGCGATGAGCCTCCTGCTCTCGGAAAAGTTCAACTCCCACTTCGAATCCATATCTATGGTGCTCGATAAGGAAGAGCTTTTCTTTCTTGAACTGCAGGGGTTGATATTCGCCTCTGACGTGTACATCCTGAGCGGGGAGGACGTGGGTAAGAGAGGGTGGCCGCTCAGCCCCGACCAGGCCCACCTGTTTCGACACAACTACGTCGGACATAACATCTTCCACGCGTGCTCCCTGGGAGAAAATGTTGAACTACTGTCCTTGATTTATAATTACTGTTTAAAATTCAATGACAGACACAGGGATTTAGATGGGCCCGACCATTCTGGAAATACACCTTTAATGCTTGCTCTACAGTGCGGTTCGAAACCACTTGCGAGATTCTACTTGAAAAATAATTGCAATCTTGCTAAAAAAAACAAGTTAAAAGTAATGCCGCTTCATTTACTTAATAGCAATCTTTATTATTGGAAACCAATTATATTATCTGTGCTCAAGGACTGCGTCAAAGTAGAGTATGACGTAAAAAAAAAAGATAAAATGTACGGTGAGTTAGCTGTTGATTTTCACTTATTTTACCCCAAACATTATCCCCAGATGTACGTTATTTCAAATATGTTTGAGACGTTAAAAGGCGAAGATGGCATAGATATTTTGAAAAATCCAGTAATTGAATATTTTGTCAAATCAAAATGGGAGAATGTGATACATATGAAGGAGTCAAGATTACTGTTTTCCTCTTTACAAGTTGTATTTTTGAGTACTTACTTGATTTTTCTTTTATGCCCATTTTTAGGTCTGGATAAGTTCCTATTCAGAATACTGGAAGGGATTCTGGTAGTTTTGTCACTAATATTAATGCTGTGGAAGATACCATTACTCTTCATGAAAAAGTATAAAAACTGCATATTTTTGAGTATCTCTCCCTTATTAACAATATATTTTGTGTTTGCTAAATATCTTACAAGGACTGAGTTGGAATTCGCAGCAGCAGCTGTTTTATTTGGATGGTTTACTTTACTCTTAACAGGAAATGTTTCAAAAATCGCAGTTCAAATCGAACAATACTTTCAAGTTTTAAAGACTATTTTATTTCAGCTACCCATTTGTTTATTACTACTTCTGGGTTTTTCTAATTGTTTTTTTGTACTTTATCACAATTTTATTCAGTTCAATAATCCTATACATGCTTTTCTAACGACTGGCGCGTTTCTTATATTGGGTGAAAATCTCTTGCCCTCATTTAAAAAAGAAATAGAACCATACCATGGTCGGAACCACTATTTTGAGAGCTACGACAAACACAATGAAATCTTAGACGGCGGGAAGGAAATCCGAGGTTTGTTAATTGAAGGGACTATATTGATGATGTTCGACATAATAGTGATAGTGTCGGTGGTCAACATGCTGATAGGGCTGGTGGTGGCCAGCGGGGAAAAGCTGAAAGAGGAAGGTGACGTGAGAATGATGCACTCCTACGTCACAGATTTAAGCCGATGGGAGATGTTGGTGGAGAGTAAATTCTACACTCTTATCTCGCGTTTGAAGCTATGCTTTCTTTTTGGAACTACTCCCAAGTTGAAAGAGTTGCTCAAAACTGGAGTAGTGATGAGGCCGATGTCCGATAATAAAAGTGTACTGTTCAACGTCCGTAAATTTTATGAAGACGCAGATTCCAAACATGTTGAAGACAGTAAATATGTAGTGCGTTTTCCAGATTTTAGAACTTTTTACTTGTTTGAGAAACTGGGAAAGGAAATTAAATTAAAAAGGGCCTACAGTTTGGTATCTGAGAGTGAGCAACTACTAGGATGGACATATTCAAAACCTGACCTTATCTAAAACACTCAATAGTTGTCTTGATCCTACAATTCAACTACTAAGAATAATGAAAATGCTGTAAAATAGTGAAATGGGGAACTCTTATATTTACATGATTAATGACCCAGGAGTTTTACTATCAGCCTAATAAATAACAATATTTATAAAAGTTGTATACATAATTCGTGTATCATTATTCTAAAAATGTAACATTGAAATTACGAATTTTTAATTAAATTATTAAACTTTATTTAGAATGGTTAATCATGAGAATCCACTCAGAGTTCAAAAAATCAAGGTTGAGTTGAGCTATCTCTTTCGTGTGGCTTATTATTATTCCTCTGTCTAATTTGATAATTATTAAAATTCCAGTTATTTTATTTTCATAGATATTTAATTACATACTTTTTTTTCAGTATTAAAAACTCTCAATTTAAAAAAAAATTATTCTGTACATATTTCATACACTATAATTTTTGATGGGGTACATTGTTGTCCTTGCTCGTCTATCCCGGGACGTAACCCGTCCTCAGAGAGGAGCCCATGTTAACCCGCTATAGACTATCCGGCACCCATCTTCTCCTTATCCTAGGATAAGAAGGAGACTAGGCAGGGAGTCAAGGAGGGAGTGAGAGGGGGAGAAGAATGCAAGTGCATTCACCCCCTTGGTATTTTAACTAAACTGGCTGGAGTAGAAGGTCCCTTGGCCACCTCCTCTTGGGGCGTTGGGGAGGGTGGTCGGGATGAACGTGGGATGCCAAGGAGAGGACTACAGGATTTGGATGTCCTTGGAGGTTTGTTTAGAACTTATCAAACCTGGAGGGGATGAGCTCGGAAACAAAAGGTACTTGCAGGTCAGAATGGATGGTTTTATTGGTTACGTAGGGAGAAAAGACCAAAGTCCTTCACCCCTGGATACATGTTATGTTTGATGGCTTCGCTGTGCCCCACAATTCAATACCATATGTCCAGATGTCTAATTAATGTTTTGTAAAGAGTTATTTTGTTTTCTATTGTTGATCTGGACCTGTGGTTTAGCAATGATATACTTTAAAATCATTTTTGGATAACATCATTAAAAATAAAAGTTATGGATAATTAGGTGATAGATTACAAGTGGTAGTATTTCGACAAAGACTATGAGAAAAAATAGCAAAATTTCCCAATAGTTTTATTTTGTGAAATGTATTAAATAAATTTTGAAGTGGTATTCTTACTTTGATTTCTCAAGTGGATTTCATTAGTTTTTCAGGAATGATGAGTTAATAACTTTTTGCTTCCTTCTGATTCATTTTGTACTAAATATATAGAAACACATAGTACATTTCTGAATTTAAAGTCGGTTTGTGGGCTCCCTATTCAATGTTCAATAAAAAGGCCACAATGTAATATAAGTTAGAGTGCTTTCGAATTTACGTGGCTAATCTTAAGAAATACAATTATATAATAACAATCAAAATCAATAATATTTTCAAAAATAAATTTTTTTAAATTCAAAAATATCTTAGAAAACATGATAATACAGTTAAAATCTGTACATAGGCTATAAAGATGAATTAAATAAATAATAAAATATGCTATAAGTCATAAAGACGCCGGAGATATTTTGTATATGTATATCATATTTACTTCTCTTCACACACACCAAAATTTCTACAACTTACTAATTATTAATTGTTAAATAAAATGGTCATATACATAAATAAGTAAATATGCACAGGATCTTCATTTAAAGACGGCTCAAACACATTTCCTCCTTGAATGGTTGATCTGAGCGAAAAACCCAAAAAAGAAAAAATAGTAGTTCGTCTTCTCTACTTTTCAGAATGTGTGTCTCGTTCTTAGATTACCAGATGCGTCGCGTCAAAAGTAGGGGTTAGCATGTGTCCGATGATTGTTTTGTAACTTTTTATGCTTTTTATATGAAAATAGAGTCATCTTAAAATGATCGCTTTGTACACACACACACACATATATATACATACATACACACATACACACACACATATATACATTTCCATTCACATAATTAACAAATAAAAATACTTCACATNTATATAGTAAAGAAGATTAGGTGGGATAGAGAGAGAAAGAGAGCAGTGAACACACAAAAAGAAAAAATCACAAAGAGTGAAATTTTCGAGGATTGTTTGCCCTTCGTTAGTGAGGAGCGAAGAGAGACTGGACCAGTACACACGCACACAAGTATATATGTTGGTGTCTGGGAGGGGAAGTAGATTTTGAAGATGTCTGACAAGTACTTACCAGTCGATGGAGCCAAGCATCCAGTAGATGAGCGGGAAGTAGGACACGGAGTCGAGGAAGGCGATGTCCGGTCTCCTCTCGAGGAGCAGAATGATCGGATTGAGTGAGCCCTTGGACCTGGAACAGGTAACTCCTCTTGGCAAGTGTGTTTGGGTCCACACTCCACTAGGTCGCCGTAGACGGTACGGCACTGTTCCAGAAAGCAACGCAAATACAAGAGTTGAGAGGGAATTCGGGAAAAACCACAGTCATGGATATCTAGGAGTTGTGGACTCAAAAGAACTTCCTTATTTCTGACTTACAATAATATAAACATGAAAAGTAAAAGGGAGGATTAAATAAGAGCAATTAAAATTGCTTTTCATTAGATATATTTTAAAAATATGAAGTGATTTTTTTTAATAGAAAGTTACTTGAATTTGACTTTGCGCTGATTTCTGGAACGCACCTTATTATTATCAACTGATTTATTATCATGGGATAAACTTATTGATCAAAACAGTATTGATAAAAAACTATAATTTTGTAAAAAAGAAAATTTTGTATAGAAAAATATACATTTGTTTAGAACTCTACCGTTTTGGTATCTTCCTCTTAAAAATAGGTACTATTCACAAAAAAACTTATTTTAGAAAAATATATATTGAAAATTATATTTTAGCTAAGAGAATTTGCAATGATTAAATACTGCTAAAATAATAATTTGAGCTGTTAATTCTCTATAAATGAGAATTTTGTATAAATGTCTTATAAACTTTTTGAAATTCATTTTAAGTTTTCCTTAAAATTAATTAAATAAATTAAATTAAAGCATATTTTCTTCAGAACGAAGAAATGATGACTTAAACAGTTTATTTATTCGGCTGGTTTCAGTTAATTTCAGTGTTGGCTTGTGAAATATGTCACAGAACTAGGTTGATACTAATATTGAAAAGGGTTCTCTTAAAGTTGAACACCTTAATTTTCTTACAATCTCACCAAGAGAAATCTGCAAATGCAACTTTCCTTTAAGAAAGATTGCCCTTTTGTGCTCTGGAGTAAAGCAGATTTAGAATACATCTGATCCAGAAGGCACCTGTAAATGGCCATAGGGTGGAAAAGCACTACCCTTAGACTGGGTTTTCGTTTTGAGAGGGAATCCAGGCCGGCCTCCAGTGCATCGGTGGTACGACAAACCTCGAGAGCAGCTTCCCTGGAGTCTGCATTACCCTAGCGAGAGGTGGTGGCTCACCTGAAATGGGCGCGCAGTGGGATGATGAAGTTGTAGATCCCGTTTGATGCATAGTCCGCGGCCAGGATGATGGTCTTGTTCTGCCAGTTGTACTCCTTGGCGTTTCGATGTGTGCAGTGCTCGCAAACCTAATAATATTAAATTTAAAGGGTTATTATCACTACCAATGAATATAGAACTATCATACCTTCTATTATCCGTCTTCATTGGTTTCTGCAAATCATCTTCTTTTGGTGAGCGCTTTTGGACATTATCCATTATTCATGGCCGTGGCAGTTGAATACAGACAGTGACAGTGAACACATGTATTCGGCCACGAGGATGGACAATGTCCAAAAGCTCTCGGCAACAGAAGATGGTTTGCAGAAACCAATGAAGACGGATAATAGAAGGTATGAAAATATTAAATTTATTTTCCACAAACTAAATTAAATTTTGGACAAGTTCAGATGATATGAACAATTGGAATTTCAAATTAAAAGAATAAAATGAAAATTTTTATTATATATATATA
>KZ808732.1:122377-147521 GCA_000696205.2 Oncopeltus fasciatus
AATTATATATATATAAATAAAAATATCAAAATAAAGAAGAAAGAACATAGCGTCAAGCGAAGTGATGACGAAGCTGCTCAATGACAGAACTCTTATGGTAAATCTCTATTTACAATTTACAGGTTGTTTTTTTAAAAATTACTTTTAGAAATGCAAGTACTATTTGACGACAAAAATGTCTATAATTACATTATTTATTTCACATGCACTTAAAAAAAAAAAAAAAAAAAAAAAATTACATGTTCTCAATATTAGTGCGAAGTACAGATTTAGTCAGTTGAGGTTATGAATTGAACAGGTTACCTGTGCTAGTTGTAGACAGCAGAGAGGTTTCTTCTCCTTCAGAAGGTAGCAGAGTGTTGGACTGACTCCGATGTACGGTGAGACTGGTGGAAATCCTTTAACGATCCTAGAGACATCAAAAACATCAGAGGTTTTCTTATATTTATATTGACATCAATATTCTTCCTGTGTACTTAAGAGTTATGCATACATAAAGTTGTACAACTATTTTTATTTTGTTAAAAAAAGAAAATATAAATTACTTATGTATACAATCAATTGTCAGTTGATTTTTATAATGTTATATTACATTCCTGGTTGAAAATAGAAAAAAAATTTAATAGACGTTAACTAGGAAAAAAAATTTAAATTTTAATTAAATGAAATTAAAAATAAATGTGATAATGAATCTTAAGTGCTTGAAAGACTACTTGAAAAAATAAACTATTACAAGAAAACTGTTTTTAAATATGAACTCTTATTTTGAAATTGACCGCAAAATTGCTTACCGCGTAATAAATTCTTGGCCAATAATAAATGCTGAGTAAGTGTTCAGTTTAAATTTGTTTCAAATTGTGGCCAATTTTTTTAAATGGAAATAAAGATTAAGTGTAGTTTTTGTTAAACGGTGTCAAGTTAGCTTAAATATACTCCTATTCTTCAATTTCAATTTTTTACTTTTCGGGAAAGCTCCTCAATCAAGCGAAATAATAGTTATACCTCTGATAAGAACAATACAATATGTATAAAAGCTAACTTTAACAGCTTTTTTAATTGTATATATTAAATATATGAAAAGATTTGTGTGTTTATGATATTATGTTAAAAATGTAATAATATTAGAAAACACAATACTGGTTGGTACATCAAAACTGGTTGAACTGCATGCAGTTATTGCTTATGAAATTATATCATTAAGACGCGTTGCATTTCAATGAAAATAATGGAAATTGGAGTTTTGGGAACTCAGGATTAATCAAGACCTCTCTCTTATGATCTTATTAGATTTGATAATTCTATATTATTATTATATTAATATTAATATTTGAATTTGTTTATATAGGGTATGCAATATTAGTTTAAAAATATTAATTTAGTTGTGGTGTATTATCCGACGTCAATTTTAAACATTTAATGCGAAGAAATAGAATAAAAAAATCTATCTGTCCCAGCCAGGACTCGAACCTGGATCTCCTGCTTATGAAGAGAGAATAATCAGGAATGGGATCTTGGTAGTAGAAGAATTAAAAACTAATTTGTAACGAAGAAAGTCATGATATAGACACTGTTGAGCAGGAGTCTCTCTCTCCCCATCCCCCATTTGCCCTAATAAAGGCCGGAATTTCAGGCCGAACCGTTGACTAAAATAAAAACTTTTTTGGTTACTATTGGTTTTTAATTCTTCAACTATCAACACCGAATTCCTGATTATCCTCTCTTCTTATTTATTTTTTTTTTTTACATTGATAATATATTATTGCAACAGGTGATTATATATTGTCCTAATATACTAAAAATTGAAAATTGCGGCTTTCAGGAAACTATAAAAAAAAAGTATAATTAGATTATGTTATAGTAATTTAAAAGTGTCAATTTTCACAATTCGTAAAGGTAGTTTCGAAAATCTGGGTAATTCAAATTCATGTAAAACTATTGAATATATATATATTCGTTTATTCACGCTCTAGTTTTATTTATTTTTCTTGATAACCTGCTTTTAAACTTTGCTTTACAAGAAATATGTCAGTTTTTAGCCATTTAAATAGGTTTATTGGATGTAATGATAAACAAATTTTTCGATTATTTTTTTCCCAAAAACTTAATTTGGGTAGTAAATTATGTTGTCTCAAACTTTAATCTATGGAGAATCATGTTGAAGAGAATGATAGATAACTCTTCACCTTGTCTTACCCCAACGGAATGACATATCCTCTTGCATTGCTATTATTCATAGTCATTATAATTTTATCGATTTCATTTGTTTATAATGTAAAAACCCCGAAACTCTCTTTATTTACTCCAATGACGCTATTTATCGCTCTGTGATAGCAACAAAACTTTAATAACCTCAATCCAATAACTTCCTCTTCCTGGTCTACATCCACACTGGTACTATTCCAGGACATTTTTGGAAAAACCACTAGGTCCCAAAGCTAATAAAATCGAGAAAAGATTATATTTACCCTCACATCCCCTACAACTATAAAAGTTGCTTATTTTATTTTTTATATAGCGGGTATATAAGACTAGCGCTGTATTTTTCTTTCCCCGTTAGCTAAAACAACTTTTTGATAGTTCCTTCCCAACAAACTTTCAAGGAAATTCTGCTGTAATGCCATTCTAACCTTTTGCAGCTTATTATTCAATTTTACAAGCATGTTAGTCTGCAGCTAGTGGTTTCAAATCATTAATTGAAGTTATTCATAATTACTTTCTATTAACTTTCAATATTCAATCATTAATGCAATTTAATACTAAGTATTTAACGAGGGTATTCTTATTTCCTATAATCCAATATTATATTGAAGCTTTCTTTTTTTTCAAATCCAACCAGTCTTAATATGAAAATATTGAAATTTTCTGTAAAAATATTGAAATTCTGAGAAAACTATTAAGCATTAAATGAGGAGGTTATTTAAATTATTTTACCATATATTCTTCGAGTATTGTGAGGAGGCTTTTAGTCACAGCTTAGTTTCAATTTAACTAATTGATCTTAGATAATTTAATTTTATTCAATCAAAAAGTGAAATTTTAATTATTAACTAATATTTGACTCACGTATGTACTTCTCTCAAGAATATTTCCGGTCAGATATATGGACCTGAGGTTTACATTATAAGGAGTAATTTCATTACTGTTGATTTTGAAACATAAAAAAAGAACTAAATCAAACTCAGTAAATGAGATTATGATAATCTTACATGATGTTAGCACTTGAAAAAAGATGTAAAGTTCTAAATAAAAAAAAGTTGAAGTTATTTAGATAACAAAATAGGTTGCTTGATAACTTCTTCCAATACTCTAAAATACAACTTATCTACCACCTGTGATTTTTTACAATTTTTTTTAATAGATAAGAGAAAGATCATTAGCATTAAACATACTTTTTCTGTCCTATGCCTAAATAATAAAGATTTTAAAAGGAAAAAATAAACTTTAATTCTCTTTATAATAAGTTCATTCAGCAAAATTATGAGTTTCATTTTAATTTTTGTTCTTAAGTAAAACAAATTGATAATATTCTAATAAATAATTTTATTAAATTTCTTATAATTGCTTAAATAAATAAAAAAAAAAGATCGATTACTAGTCCCTACATTACTGAATTAAACATGGAAGAATTTAACTAATTAAGGAAATACTCTAGGAACTAGGCAAAAAACAAAATTCCAATGCGCCAAAAAAATTTCACAAAAACACATAAAACTATTTTAACACCCATGCAACACATAAATAATCAAGCTGCAAAAAATATGCAAAAACAAAACAAAAAACAGAAGCATTTGAAAAGTGCAGCCCATGTTTTAAGCAAAAAATTGAAAATCATCCATAATTTAATTAAAACTATTAAAAATATTATCCTGTCTTATTTTTAGTAATTATCGTGCTCTTTTCGAGCTGCTTTTATTAAGAATGATGCTAAGTAATAGTACCATCATCCATGTAGCAATTGTAATAATATTTAAAGATTATATAAATTTAATTTATTGTTTTTAATCTTCTAGTTTCGACTATTTTTAAATTTAAATAATTTAAATTGAAGTATAGTACTTAGTTTTTACTGTATTTATTACAGTTTATAGTTTTATGCATTACTTAAAAACTAATTAGGTTGTCTTACCTATTATGCAAATAAGCATAGCTTAATCGGAACCCTTACGAAGATATTATAATTGAGTCTGAACTAAATACTTATAATTATTTTTCCTTTATGAATATTGATATTGATTTGAGTACTTAAAATATCATTTAGTAAAGGCAAACGTTCCATTTACCCGTACTAAAATATAAATTTATAAAAAAGTCAGCAATAGAGAAATTTTAAATTCTAAGGTCAAAGGAAAGGCTGATCTTAATCTCATTTTTCATTCATACATTCAGTTCATTCATTAAATTAGTTTTGAGCTTAAATTTGTTACGTAATATATTTACTTAGTTTAGGATAAAGCTAGTAATTTTCAAACAGAAATAATATATTTCCGTATTATTTTTCATATAAATTTCATTTATTTCTTACACTAGGTTATATGCAAATAAGTCATGTCGTACTCATGTTTCAGTCCACAACATGAAGTGTACACTATTTCCTAAACGTATCAATTTAATTATAAAAAATTTCACGCCTAAACTAATATCATAAGACTAAGGACCAACCTACCCTTTGAAATAAAAATATTTATACTTTGATATTTGAAATGAAGCGATGAACATCTGTTGGAAAAAGTTCAAATCTCCCATTACATATTTTCCTGAGATTGGCAGTGATTACTTCAATAATTTCAATTTAGGAAATTAAGCTTTAATTTTATGAAACTGAAATGAAATAATTTAAATGAGTAAAAAAGTAATTCCGAATTACAATTATCACTAGTAATCATTTATAAATATTAATTTAGTTGTGGTGTATTATCTCACGTAAATTTTAAACAATTAATGAGAGGGAACAGATAGATTTATTATTCTATTCTCTCGCATTAATTGTTAAAAAACTAGTAATCATTAACAATTTTTAGTGTAAGATAACTGAATAAAAAATCTAACTGTTCCAGCCAGGACGCGAACCTGGATCTCCTGCTATCCGGGCCGGTGCATTTTCCATTTATGCTACTGAGACAAATCTGATAAGTTATTAAATTCCCCGCACTGGCTGGGACAGTTAGGCTTTTATTCTGTTCCCTTGCACTAAAAATTGTAAAAATTTACTTGGGTTTAAATACCACAAAAAATAATATTTATAAAAAAACAAAAAAAACAACTAGTAATCATTGTTTCACTGCCTCCAACTTGAGTTTTATTTAAGATTTTATTGAAATTTTAGTACATTTTTAAAAATCTTACTGGCTTATAAAGACAAAAAAATTCGATCAAGTTTCAAGATAAAGCCTTCGTTAAGATTTGTTTCTTTCTCCAAAATATCCTTAAGCTGCCTACGGAAACTGATTTTCGTTACTGAAACCTGTATCACTGGTGGCTTAATGCTATGAATACTTTTCTTTCTCTCCTGATTTATTTCAGGAAGTCTAGCTACAAATAAACGTGACAGATAACTCATCCTACATTGGAGGAGCTGAAAATATTGGTCTACTCAAAATCGTATACTTCTACATACATATAATTACACACACACATACACGAACGCACACGTATATTTATTAATTTAGATACTGTATTTTTCACTTTGAAAACTTAGGTATTCATGTATATATTATATATAAGTAAGAATTTAAAACTCATATTTTCGCAGTTTAATTTAATTTAATTTAAAACTCAATTCGCAGTTTATTATACATATATTATGCTATATTATTTTATGTATATACATTGAAAAAAAACCACGCATAGACGATTCTATGTCGAAAGGAGCTCACCTTTTCATCTCTGCTCTCCAGCCACTGATAGAGAGGTATTCATCTTGATCAGCGTCTGAGACTGAAACATGGAACCTGGGAAAGGTGCGGGCATCAGTCGCATGCACGACATACAGCAACACAATACAACATATAAACAACAAAAACACAGTACAGTAAACATTTTTACACACTGGTCAATAAGAATTCCTGGTGCTCCAACATTTTTTTGAGGATTTAAACACACATAATTTTCTATAATTTTATTTTACTTTCTTTAACTATCATACCTTCTATTCTCCGTCTTCATTGGTTTCTGCATACCATCTTCTGTTGGCGAGCGCTTTCGGACATTATCCATCCTCGTGGCCGAATACATGTGTTCACTGTCACTGTCTGTATTCAACTGCGTTTGTGTTCTGTGGGTTGGCCAGAGGCGTCAGATGCAGACAAACCCGCAGAATACAAACGCAGTTGAATACAGACAGTGACAGTGAACACATGTATTCTGTGGGTTGGTCTGCATCTGACGCCTCTGGCCAACCCACAGAATACAAACGCAGTTGAATACAAACCGTGACAGTGAACACATGTATTCGGCCAGAAGATGGACAATGTCCGAAAGCGCTCGCCAATGGGAGATGGTGTGCAGAAACCAATGAAGACGGAGAATAGAAGGTATGAGAGTTCTATATTCATTGGTAGTAACAGTAACCCTTTAGATTATTTACCTTACTTTCTTGATATTATTTTCTTGTTAAAACACTGAATTATTGACTTGAACTATCCATTAAATGTAATTTATTTATTATCAATTACAATTTATGATAAATAATTGAAATTCAGTGAAACTTTTAACTTGTAAATCTTCTTGCTTTCACTGATCTATCACGACACCATGTTTTCTTTAATCCTAATTTAATCTTAATATATTAATCCTAATCACTAATTTTAACATGGAAATTTTTTTTTTTTTTTTCAAACCTGAAAGTCAAGACATTCAAAAATATTACTTGAACGAAGACAACAGTTTTTGACTCATGGAATTCAAAATGCTTCCAAATACAATTTATTAATTTGAATACTTAATTCAGAGCAGTTGAAATTGCCTTTCAAAAATTTTGAACTTTTTCTCGACCTGATAGTTAATTAAACGAATGATAGTTAATAGTCAGTTAGACTTAGTTAATAGTGTTGATTTTTGTTTATAATTGTATCAAGAAAATATTGCTTAAACATAGGAATTACTGTTTCTGCCTTAAAGAACGCAATGTTTTCAATGTTAGATAACTGCAGTCAAAATTTCTTACTTTGACAAAACCAAAGAAAAATTTATTATTGATAAAATTATCTTAAAAATTATAAAATCACAATTTAATTAATAAATTATGTCTATTATATAAAACACACGCATTTACTTAAAAATACTATTATTAACATCACTAACTATTTGTTTTCACCAATTGAATGGTCTACTAATGACTATAATTAATTAAAATTAAATTAATATTTTCAACTACATGAAACTTTTCTTAAGAAGGAAAAATGGTTTTTCTATAATTTAGGTTTTTTTCTTTACACCAAAATTAGTTTTTGATATTATGGGGAGAAGAAGATGTGCATTGAAATCAGAATGTATCAAAAGAAAAAAAAAAAAAGTATTCAAAATAAAGAAAAATAAGGGGTGCCAGGAGATCCGTTCGGGTCTCGCAATCCTGATGCTGCGGGTTCAAATCCCGCCCAGGGTAATCTTTGATCTATAAGTACAAGCTTGTTCTAAACCATGGATGTTTAGAATAGGGTGGCAATCACATTAAACTATAGATAGCTCAAAATTACTTAAATTGTTTTAAATGAGTCCTAAACTTTAAAAGTTTTAAAATGTTAAAAAGTTCCTCAGTAGCTATGAAATGTGAACCTACATTATATTTTCTGTCTTTATCATGTGTGGGAATTATGTCGATTACAATTTTGCAATTATTTTCTTTGTGGATAAAAAAAAACTTTATCACATTCTGATATACAGAATTATATATTATTCGTACAAAGTCCTCTGCGCACGAATGTTATTGCGATTGGTATTCTGTTTCAGCCGGCTTGAGATGTTCTAGATTCTCTTTGAGATTCCCAAGGGTTCGAGATTAATGCCAATAAGGGACTCCTCAAGTCCAGGCTGACAACAAGGAATCCTCTGTTTGGCTGAATATGCTAGCAATTTGGCTTTGATATCTTTAGATATTTGGCCAGGATTTACGATTTTGGCCTATTTTTCTACGCATGCAATAATTTTAGGGCAAGAATATAGATGCGAGACAAGTTTTTGACAATGCGGGAGGAGTTTATCAGTGACTGTCGTAAAGTTGAGATCTCGAAGCGGCGACTTCAAGTGCTTTATGGCCACATATATGACGAGTAACCTGCGGTAATTTGTGGGGTAGTTACTTTGTTCTGGTGACAGAGAGAAAACCCTAAGACTCGCTAGGTGCCGTCCATAACTTGTTGGAAGAACGCATCTATGACACTGCTATGACATAAACTAGAGTTGGTTGGCCACTAAATGACTTTCTTTGACCTTAAATGTCACGTTGCTCTGTTCCTGCCAGTCTACTGGTCGTCAGTCCTTCCTCACATCGTTCATCAACTAATTGAGGGGACTGAATCTCAGCTGTCTTGTTGTATCTTCAAAGTGGTCTATCTGAGTACCGAATTGTGATTAGTTGAAGAAAATTCAGAATAGTTTTAACCTTACAGGGTAAAGGACTTCTGCTATCAGCTATATACTTGGACATATCAAAGACGCATTCGATAAAAGTCGACCATGTACGTAAGTCCAGGTCACGCATCATTCGATAAGCGTTAAAATGTTCATACTGTGTATCCTGGGCCATAGACCAAAAGTGAGTTCCCTTAATGAGCCTCAAAGGAAGGAATATTGAATTTACACCAAGTTCTAATCGGTGATAGGGGTGTCATCGTATATTTCCACAACTTATATTTCATAATTGTCGAGTCAAAAAACTTATTCGGAAACTGAAGAAATAGTAAAAGTTCGGCCAATTAAAAACAAAATTATATTAAAAATGTTTTTAAAAAATATTGTATACCCATTGGGAAAAAATTGTGTTTTTTATCAACATTTGACTTAACCCAAACATAAAATATTATATTTTAAATTTCTTTCTCTGATATCTATGAGAGATAGTTTACACATTTAAGCGCTCTTAATCATCACAATTATATGTGACAGAATCATTAATGGTTACAAAGTACATCGTAATAGCCCTGGAGTTCTTTGATGGTCCGTGGTCGCTTTAATGACAAACTCATGAAAATTCAGCCTGGCGATTATGTATTTACCGGGAGGCTGACTTCTTGCTTTAGAAGATAATGGGTTCCCATTCGCGAGAACATGGTGTTTTGCTGCTCTGCGATATGGGCCTCTGATGAGTGATGGACTTTTAAGGGTATGGAATACCCTGAGATACGCGAGTACTCACATTGACCAGGAATGGTCGGATTAGAAGCTTCTGAAACTCTCGATATTCTCTGAGTCACTGCTAATCCTGTGATTTAATTGGTTTTTCAGACAAGCCGACAGACAATAACAGTCTGTGGATGTAAAGATGGCTTGCGTCTATAATAGCTTTCATACATCCTCATGTGTGAAGATCTACTGACAATGGTTATGCGAAAAATCTAATGTGTTCTTGACAAATAAGAATAATGGCATTGTTTAATTAAGCTAGAACCAGATTTTTCTCTGTAAGCACATGGATCATGAGAAAGAACAAAAATGTAATTTTTCCCCCTGCGGCGTTGAGGAATAATGTCCTCTTTACTCGTCCATAACAGTTTTTTACAGAAACCTTCCAAAGATGGATGGTTTGAAACCATATTTATGAAACGCATGTTGTAAATCTGATGAGTTTCCTATCCAAAGCCAAAGTGCCCTTACTTCTTCCTGGAGTTTCCAAGTTTCCTGGAGTTTTCTTGGGGAATTTACTGCCGTCCAGTTAGGAAAAAACAGTTAGTTGAGCAGCAGCTGATAACGACTGCTGTATGTGCCCAGACTCCGATAACAACCTTTGCTGAGGGACAATGTATGGCTTGTGGATGAGTCATCAAAGTAGTAGGCAACCTTCCAAAAATCTAATTTTGCCATTATATTGCTAGTTCTCCATTATCTGGTTTGCTATTTTAGTTATTGGGAAGTCGATTCCGCATGAGCTAACCATAAATAGCGATACCTCCTCGACCTTTTGTAGAGATTGACCAATAAATATTTAGGCAAGGTTGATGGCCTATCGGAAGGAACCTTATCTATCGTGCACTATTCTTATCACTTGGTCACCACTTGGTGTGTGTGTATGGATAATGTGACTAGAAATAAGAAGATACCGACAAAATAAATTGTTTTAAAATGAACTAAAGTAAGCTTGTCTTCAGCAAGATAAATTAGCAAAAAGTACGAATAAATACTTTCTCTTAAAAAATAAAGCTATTAATGTAAATACATATTCTTAATATTAGAAAGAATTTATGAGTAATTATGTACATTGAGCACTAAATAGCTGGCGACATCACCTTACAGCGAGTCACTACAGTGTTATTTGACTCGTCCTCTTCATCTAGAAGAAATATTAAAAGTCAGAAAGTAATTAGACTCGTTGAATGGGCATATCTGAGCGACATGCTGGAGAGCAATTTCACGGGTTTGTCTATGAAAATTATAGACCCACAATTGTTGATTATTAGCACTTCATACAGGAAATAATGAGAAACCGATATTAATGACAGATTTAAATAGGATTCGATTTTATGAAATGCTGAAATTGTAGTTAGAGCTACAGTATTATTAACCATATTTCTATATATGTTTAACCTATTATGTCCTTTAAATATGTTAATAATTTAACCGCTTTAGTAGTAGAGGACTGTTAAATTATGTAAAACTTTCCTTTAAAGTCTTTAAAGAAATATAATTTATTTTTCAATATCATAAACGGGGTTGAGCGCTATCTGTTGACAGTTGAGAGAACTTGACCACATACAGTGGCAATCTCAGGAACTGACTTCTAGGGTTCCCTCCGAACTGTACACACAACGTTCAGTAAGAGCTAAGATTTTTCTTCATGTTTTTTAGTACATATTGCACTGCTCGAACATGTATTATTATTAATTTTCTGTTGTTTTTTTTAATGGAATATTTATTACTCTTGCTTCCCTGTTAAAAATCCCTTATCTGTTTATGAAATTCTACTATTATTACTGCTCCACAAATTACAGCCCATTTTAAATGGCCAGCTTCAAGAAAAATGTATAAATGTTTGTGAATATATATATAGATACACGTATATGTAAGTATAGGTATACATATAAGGGCAAACGTATATACTTATATAGATAGTTATTTTATTAAAGAATGCTGATAAAAATATAACTATAAAATATAATTAATTGAAACTGGGAGAAATAGAATTTTGTCTTTTGAAATGAATAAAAGGATATGGTTTTATACCAAGTCCTAAATAGATCCTATTTGGAAAATTTAAAGTTTTTTGCATTTAAGGTCTAACTAATCTATAATTACTAGAAGTTGATGGGGAGAGAGTTGTTACAGAGTATATCAGACATAAAATTTTGAGTTTTAATTATCTTTCTTCATTAGTGTAGTACGTAAATAAAACCACCTAGAGCTCAAAACATCATTATCAAACAGGTTCCGAAAACCTCCCGAAGAATAATTTTGTGCGCTAATATTTCGTTAAAAATTTATACTTTCTTCTTCTTTAAATGGAAAGAAAAAAGTTTATTTTAGTTATGCCTCAGTACTTATTATTATTTAAGACATTAAAAAAAACAACAAACAATTAAATTGCAAAGTAAAGATAAATTATTTTTGTGATAAAAATCAGAAGATAATTTTGGCTCACATAAATGTCTTGTAGAACTTCAACTAATTATCTATGTCATCTTCTGTGATAGGTGAATATTACTTGAAAATTAATGTAATATCATTGAATGACCACGACTTCAATAGAAAATGGAGAATAGACCAGAGAATTCCAGTAAATGAAATTGCATGTCTATCATCCTTTTTTTAAAAAGAAATATTAGAATAATAATAGAGAAACGAGGTTACCAGCGTATTCCAATAATTCTAAGAAAGGGTTCAGCGAATAAGTACATTTCATTAAAATTTTACTTCCTGACAAATTTTGAATATTTTCTAGTTGAGAAATATTTATTCTGGTCTTTAATATTTAAGAAGTTGTTACATAAGTAGATATAAAAAAAATCATTATTAAATACTAAGTAATAGATAGGTTAATCATTTTGCCTTTTATGTAATTGATAACTATTATGCGTAACCTAAATTTGAAAACAGGAGATTGAATGGTTACGCATTTTTACTATATACTAAAACCTTAGTAGTCTAACATTAAATAATTTAAATTTAAATTTGCAACTCATGCCTCTAAGAAAATTTGGACAAAGAATCCAAAAGGCATGCAATGCAATACATTTAAGAGATAACTAAATTCAGAGAAGTATAATAAAATATTGAAATTAAAGAGCAGGAATAAAATATTGAAGAAACATGCTCAAAGACCAGTGTATAAATATGTACATGAATCTTAAAGTAATTCAAAATATAACTACTCAAAAACTAAACACATGTAGAATAAAATTGTAAAATAGCATGAAAACTATTAAGATTTATTTGTCAGAAATAACTGTTGTAGTTTTTATGCGTTCACATTATTTTAATTGTATTTGTATAGCTTGACTCGACTAATTAAAATGGTATTAGTTATCAATTATTTACCTAATGTAAAATCAGAGAAGAATTAATTGAATTTTAGCGTGTTAGTGTATTTAATTATCATTTTATTTACCGTTTCTTTTTCCGGGTTGGACCGTGTCAAGTTGTTGATAGTTGCTGAGCTTTCGCACATCATGTGATGGCTTCTTCTGAAGCCATCACATGATGTGCGAAAGCTCGGAAACTATCAATAACTTGACCCTAACTTGATAATATCTTATTATAAGATTTAATAAGAGAAATTATTATTTGCAAATAAAGAAACCATATTTTTCTATTAAGGGAAGTCCAAGCTTTCTACACTATTAACTACCTTACTTAGCGTGTAAAATCTGCTGCAAACTAGCGGTCGACGGACCAATTGACAGTAACAACGGTGTCGCGTTTTCGGAAATACCAAACGCAGAAAGAAGTAACGCATTGCCGTAGACGTTAACAGATTTTGGGAAGAGCCTTAGTACATATGTACACTCTACGTACGAGCTAATACTTTTCTTCAAGTTTTTAGTACTTTTTTGTGGAAGGTTTTACTGCTAAAACAGGTACTATTATTCATTTGCTGTTTTTTGTTGTTATTTATATTTTATGAAATATTTATTACTCTCTCTTTACTGTTAAAACACCCTCATCTGTTTATGAAGTTCTATTATTTTACTGCTCCACTAATATGAAGTTCCACTAATTACAGCTCATCTTAACTGTCCCCGCTTCAAGAACAAAGTATAAATCTTTGTGAATATATGTAGATACACGTATATGTAAGTATAGGTATACATATAAAGGCAGACGTAAATAATTATACAGATAGCTATTTCATTAAAAAATGTTTATAAATCATTAATCATTGGTTTCGCTGAGTTGTGAATATTCATAGTGATGTCTCTTATCACATGTGTCATTTATCAACATGAATTCGTCGTCTTAATTTCATGCCAGCATTTCAAAAGCACATTAAGCGTGAAGCAAAGAATAGTAACATGAAACACATATTATATTTCAATAATATGAATGTATTTTTGGAACAGGAGCAGAGAAAATTATGTTTAGATAATATCTGTGTTTGATTTTTATAATTTTAGTTTGATTTTGGTATATAATTTTAATTTTAAAATTATTCTAGAAATTTTGAATTTCTTACTTTATTGGTAGTAGTTCTTATTCAATAAATATACTTAAACAAAATGTGCCTTGCAAATAAAACATTTATAATAATTATATAGACTGTGCATCTCCTCGTGTTTTAGCGTATGAGTGTGTAATATTTTTTTTAAATATTATAATTTTGGATACATAGTGTAAGGCTATTTCGGCTAACAAAATGAGAAAAAAGGCCTAAAAACAATTTTGAAGGAACTATGCGACATGAATGTATTCTTTTAAATTTAGTTTATTTTTATATTAAGTTATGAACGTTCATTATTTATGTATTGTTTACTTAAATTGTTAAAGTATACATATATTTGTATATATTAGTAAATAGTATTTATTATAAAGGTATACATATAAGGGCAAACGTATATACTTATATAGATAGTTATTTTATTAAAGAATGCTGATAAAAATATAACTATAAAATATAATTAATTGAAACTGGGAGAAATAGAATTTTGTCTTTTGAAATGAATAAAAGGATATGGTTTTATACCAAGTCCTAAATAGATCCTATTTGGAAAATTTAAAGTTTTTTGCATTTAAGGTCTAACTAATCTATAATTACTAGAAGTTGATGGGGAGAGAGTTGTTACAGAGTATATCAGACATAAAATTTTGAGTTTTAATTATCTTTCTTCATTAGTGTAGTACGTAAATAAAACCACCTAGAGCTCAAAACATCATTATCAAACAGGTTCCGAAAACCTCCCGAAGAATAATTTTGTGCGCTAATATTTCGTTAAAAATTTATACTTTCTTCTTCTTTAAATGGAAAGAAAAAAGTTTATTTTAGTTATGCCTCAGTACTTATTATTATTTAAGACATTAAANTATAATGATCGCTATATTTATTGCAGTGATCATTATATGTAAAAAAAATAATACATTTGTCTTCGAGGCATTTGACTTTCTTTTAACAAACTTCGGTAAAATTTATATTTTAGCAATGTGTTTGAGTTTGTATGGGGATATTTGGACATCAATTAATAGAAAAATTTTGAATATTTAAATTTGAACCTTATTAAGTTCACTTTTAATAGGAACTTGTAAATATTGTTATCAAATTTCTACACTTTTACACTCAGAAAATTAAATTTAGTAGTTTACAGAGGGTAGGTTTTGTTTTATAGAGTATAATAGTTCCTGGGTCTTCAAAATTTTGATTTATAATTTTTTATCAATAATGAAATGTATTTTTATAAATCATTTAATCTGTTGTTAGTTAAGAAATATATTTAGCATTAAAACAGTAACGAAACTAAACTAAATTTTTATAAAGATTTTAAATTACTGTTTGAGGGATGATTTGATTAAAAACAGAATAAAATTCATTTTCTATCATAATCCACAATTCTTTCAGCCGATAATGTAAACATCTTAAAAAAAAAAAAAAAAAAAAATGTTTTTACAGGGTCACTGAAAAACTGTTCAGTGTTACAATTCAGGCATTGAATAATAATATTTAGCATATTAGTGATTTATTCGGTCAAGAAAATTATTGCACTATCAAAGAAAAAAAAAAGATTTATCCATAATATTATAAATTTCTATTTTATGGGTGAAATAATTTAAAATACTACGGTGATTTATTACATTTTGTATTTTGTAAGTATTGAATTATGATAGAATTTTGTTTGAACGAATCTCAGAATTTATTCATTTTTAATTAATAAGATTAAAAACAAATTGTATTATTAATATCATAATTTAATGATAAAAATAATGAAATACATTTTCCTCATTACTACGATAGCAATTACTCCTGTAAAATGGAGTAGGATATTTGAACAAGTGTTAGGGAAAAATGAGTTTGGAATTTTCGGGCGAATTTGCGGAATTCTTCAAGTGTAGGCTAAGTAAAGGTAAAGTGTCCATGTGTTGTGCGTGGAACATGTGTCAAAGGCGATATTTACGCAATCTTCTCTGACGGGGATCGCCAAGGTACGTCGTCTTCCATCTCGTCCTCGCTCTCGTCCAGGTCGTCCTGTGGCGGCCCTGCGATGTTGAGGCTGCTAGAGGTCAACATGTCCGGCACTGGGAGGATACTTGGCCTCCTCGAACCTACGCTCACAAACATGCAGCTCAGATATGCTTTTCTAGCCAATATAAAGTAAACAGTATATGTTAAGTGTTAAACAATATTTGGAAGTCTAAATTAATTTGTAGCAATTTAGATAGCAAACCAATTATATTGATGATTAATAGCTTATTTAATTTCGACCATAGAAATGCTGTAAAAATATGACCATATGAAAAAGCCGCTGATATTAATCAGAAATACCTAAATTTATTCCTAAATTTTGCGTCTTCCATTAAAATACAAATGCGCTACCTAGAGTGTTTAGAATATTTAGGATGTTAGAATGTATGTGTATGTTTTGTGTCTCTCTGTACCTATTCTCTCCCTCCATAGATTAAACTGAAGATTATAAAAAAAAAAAAAAAAAAGGAAAATAAAAACTGTATCAAAGTAGTAGCTATGCTACTATTATACTATAAATACTTATCAAATAGGATGTGTGTATGTATGTAACGTATGGACTATAAAAATGCTGGGCCGATTTTGATGAAATTTTCAGGGAATCCTCCAGGGAGAATATTCAGGCGGATGACACTGTGAAATCTGATTTTCGATTTTCGGTCTGCGAGCGGAGGGGTGTGGCAAAATAAAATTTTCATATTGCACCACCAATGACATATACTTATTTTTTTTTTTTTTTGCTTTTTCTTGATTATTTTTTATTATTTACAAGTTTATGAATTGTTTTTAATGCCAATTCATCAAACAGGTAATATGATTACTGTGGTTCCAGCAACCAATAACATTTTATAAAAATAAAAAAACAAAACACATCTGTTGAAGTGTGATTAGTGGTGGTTGATATCAATAATCCCTTTTTTTACTGTTCCTGATCATCTCCATGATTGGATCAGCAAATATGTTTAAATAGGGATAACCCTTAATAAACATGTTTGACTTAACCAACAACATCATTGTTCCTTTTGCACGATTACAGTTTACTAAAATGTCACAAAAAAAACAAAAAAACAAAAAAAAAAGAGTTATTGCTAAAAAAAACCACCGCAACGCGAAAGAAGAGCCGCTGAATCAGCTGAGGAATCACGTCTTCAGGAAAATCGCATCTACGTCTAGAGCCGCTGAAACGGAATGAAAACGCGAATCACGGCTTCAGCAAATGCGGGACAGTGTATCTTCTGTGAAAAAATTTTATGATAGGTACTCCATGAATTTCTATTTGAATGCCGTAAATTTCGTTAAAAGCTCTATTTAAACCGTGTGATAATACAACACTAATGTTTGCTTAGGGCCAGCAACGCCCTAAAAAAGAAAATTTTGGCAAAACGAAGTTAGCAGGGTCCGCTAGTATATATATATATATACAGATAGCTATTTCATTAAAAAATGTTTATAAATCATTAATCNTATATATATATATAGTTGAGTCGTTTAGGAAGGGGGCCATGAAGAGTGAGTTACAAGCGATGGACTTGATAAAGATACAAGATCTAGCGCACTGCAGAAAAGTCGAAAGGACTTATATTAAAGGAATATTCACCCAAACGTAATGGGAGATGAGAAGAAAGACTATGGTAGTCCTGTATCATAGAAGGTGCATGTTGGAAAGAATTTCTCATTAGTCGGGGTGCAGGTATGTTTCCTATTCTTCACAATGAATGTTAATTACTGAACAAACTAAAATTAAGACTAAAGAGCTAAACTAATAATAACTTAGAAATTTTAGATGTACTAAATCATTTAAGTAGACATATGCTAAATTATCATAACTTAGAAATTATATTTTAACCTTTATAAGTCTTAAATACCTAATATAAAAAAAATACGCCTCGTAGTTACTTACAAATCCGTACTATAAATTTTAATTCTAAACTGCTAGAAAATAAAGACTGAAGTGCTAAAATAATATATTATAATAACTTTGAAATTTCAATTATAAGGGCCTAACCCAAATTAGCATAACTTAAAAATGATCTTTATTGCCATTATAAGTGTGAAATATTTATTGTATCATGTATTATATTATATGACTGGTAGTAACTTACAAATCTCTACTAAAATTTTACTTACCGAACAAATATAGAACCAAAACTATAATGCTATACTAATACATTATGTAATCACTTTGAAATTTTAATTATACTTACTAATTTAAAATGGCTTAAACCAAATAACCATAGTTTGTAGATGATATATTAAAATTTTATAAAGTTTACATTATTTTATAAATCTTATTATTAAAATATTTCATTCGGAGTTGCCAAAAAAATTTTCTCATATAGCGTTTATAAGTTTTAAAGTATTATTTAATGTTTATTATAATGCTTTAATTTTAGATAGATAGAGAATAGACTTTGACTAAAACATATTTTGGTCAAAGTGTATTATCTATCTGGAGGAAGAATGAGATAGAGGCTGGCAGGTTGGGCCTTACCTCTCCTCTGGTTGAGGATCTCTGGGCTGAGGAAGTTAGGGTTGGTGTCTGGTGGCCTGGGGATGCCCAGGTGGTTGCCAGTCACTGGGGGTTGGTCCACATCCCTTGTCTTCGGGGTGGAAATCATTGTCTCTATCGTCTCTGGAACAAGCATAACATATTTATGTACACTGTACGACCGAGATACAGTCTCATCTACAGATATATACTATATGTATATATTATATTCTAGTTACAAAATAAATGCAAGGGAATAGAATGAAAAAAATCTAACTGTCCCAGCCAGGGCTCGAACCTGAATCTCCTGCTATCCGGGCAAGCGCGTTATCCATTTACGCCACAGGGACATCCAGATAACTTATAATGATAAGACAACTTATCTGGCTGTCCCGGTGGCGTAAATGGATAACGCGCTTGCCCGGATAGCAGGAGATCCAGGTTCGAGCCCTGGCTGGGACAGTTAGATTTTTTATTCTATTCCCTTGCATTTATTATTTAAATTTACGTGAAATAAAATACCACAAGAAAAATAATATTTATAAAATTATAGACTAGTATATACTTAGCCTACCCTTGAAAGGTAGGCTAAGTATATATTAGTGAAATACCTTTTTCACATCATTAATTGACCTTATATAAATCATCACTCGGCCAATTCCTGACATTTCTTGGAAGAGCTAATAAATTTCGATGGGAAGCATAGAAGGAGAAGAAAATACTTTATTGTGGACCAAGATATACATTTTTTTTACACAAAAAATAAATATTAAAAGTAAAAATGTCAAAGTAGAGAATGGAAAATTTGCCTGAAAGGTTACTTTACTGCATTTGTTGAAAACTTATCAATGGTGTCATGATTTCTTCTCTTATGAACAGCTGAAAATTGGAAGGTTTATGTCTGTCTTCATTTGTTCTGTTCGGACATATTTAATTCCTAAACTAATGAGGTTTCCTTAAAGGCATCTATTGAAAATTTAGAGAGATTATTCGAAATGGAAAAAATAATTTTTAAAATAAATTTGATTTATTAAAGCCGGTCGAGCGGTTTGGAAAATTGGCTATTTTTTCCCACTTCTTATAACGTTAATTATTTTCAACACAGTATTCTTCTTCTTTTTTTTTATATAAAATAAATCAAAATGATATATTTAATAATTACGTATTTTTCAACGCTTAAGGTTTGAAAATTCCGGCTATTGTCATTGGGACAATGACTAAATTCGGCATCGTGGCAGAACACATTTTTGTATATTGGCTAATCCACATGAAAAAGCGAGGATAAGTTAAACATGTTTTTCTTAAAAATAAAATAAAGTGTTATAATGAAATAATAAATCAATATTATTGAGAAAATAGTCAACCAAAATTATGGGTAATAATGACTTCTGCAAACTTTCGGACTGCCATTTGTGTGATAATGTCGGCTCATCAAAGTGATTGATTATTGCAGAGTTCACTGCCCTATAATCTACATTAAAAACCAAATGTAAATTACTTTATTGTATTAATTAATATATTATTTCTTTTTGTATTTTTTCTGTGTATTTAATTTTAGAGACATAGAAAATAAATTTTAAATTCGAATAATTATATTATATTTAATTTAGTATGTCTAAACGAAATAATTAATACATTGATAATAAATAGAAAATTTGAAAAGTTTTTGCCATGCCTGCTGAAAGTGAAATAATCCATCAAAGACATGGAAAAATTACAAATTCATGGTAATGATTAAGTATTAGTAAATGTTTGTAACAAATCGTATTTTGGTCATAGTTATTTCTTTGGTCACATGTACTTGTCCTTTATTTTGCTTTGAAAGATCAATAATTTTTAATGTTTCAGATTAATATTAAAATTTTGCCTGAATTTAAACGTTAAGTTCATGGATTAAAATCATGATGATAATTGTGGTAAAGTAATCCCACATTTTATTATTTATTTGAATCATACAGGGACCTACCTACCCGGCTAGGGTAGAGAATTATTTTTTTCTAGATCCCTGTACGATTCAAATAAATTCATGGATTAATTGTTCTTACCAGAGTTGCACTGGTTAATTAACTAGGGCACCTGAAAGGTTAGAAATATTTTTTATGCAATTGAAGATATAGTCTACGATTCAATTGCTTTAATTTAATTTTTAAATCACCGAAAAAATTTTAAAATATCTCATTGTGTATTTCACAGGAATTATAAATAAAGTTAGCTGTTTAGTTTCAGTGAAATTTCTTCTTTTGTTGAAACTAAGTTTTTAATACAAAGTTTCCAAATGTAAGGAGAGATTCGCGTTGACAGGAAATTAGAAAGTAAGTTTGAAAGAGTAGGACACTTTAGAAAATAGGTTCGTGTTTCATACAATTTACTTCTGACACAGAAGAAGCTTACTAATATTCTAGTGCATGTTTTAAAACTTCAAACTTTGCACTTGAACTTGAAAAGAGAATTTTAATGCCTTAGGAGACAGCCTGCGGGGAGGAAGTAGTGATTTTTCATATTTCTTTATTTAAAATGGGAAATAATTTTTAATTTTTTTAAATTTCATTTTTCATAAATGACAAGAGTAATTTGAACTACAATTTGTCTGATGTAAGTTATTTAAACGATCGGCAATTAATGTAAAAGTGTGAGCAATATTCTATTGGAATTATCCACAGCGAATCCGATAGAATTTGAAATAATTTCACAAAACAGATTTTTGTAACTGATGAATATATTGAACTTCAAGAATCGTTAACAATATGGTATTGTGAATTTTAGAGTGATTATGTTGGAAATATAATTTAAAACAATAACATAAAAAATATTTGTTAGTTATGTAATTAACAATATATGGTATAGGAGTAAAGTATACGGTATTACCAATTTGAATAATTTGCTTAAGTAGCTACACTATAAGATAGAATCTTTCTGAAATACCAGAAATCAGCTAGAGCGTTGACAATCATATGTAAGTATACCGCAGATATATCCAAACACACATTTAGTGCCCGAACACACACTTTGCGCCCGAACACACTATAATACATGCTCTCAGACATAGACAAACTCTTATCAAATCGGAAGTATCTCTGCTAGGTGTAGCATTTCTGAGTGGCAAGAACTGCTGAACTGGTGCTAGGGGATGATAAGGGTGCTCAGAGGGGTAGTATTACATCTTCTGGTTCTGCTTCTCTCCAAGTCCGTTGGAACTATGTCAGTCAGCTGTCACAAGAGAGTAAACATGGATTCGCTCGTGGTTCCTCTGCAAAGGTCTGTCCGCAAACTATAATGACATATCCAAACCAGGAGGTTTCTCAATTCATTGAAACATTTAAGGCTTAGAGTATAACTTAATATGGAGCATACATTCCTGCGAACTCTTAACGCCATGATTAAACTTCAGTTTCAATCGCTTATTACAATTATTGAGTGCCACACCTGTATGATCTGCACTCTTGGATAAATGTTTTCCTCTAGCAATGTTGTTTTAAATTCTTCTCCTGCCCAATTCCTCCCCTCCCTCCTATGTACTATACAAGGAGAGCATTTCTCTCCACCACGTTGAACTTCCTCTGCTAAGTTCCAGCTATGGAACGGGAGTCTCTCGGTATTGTCATGCTCCAGGGCGATGCATTGGATCATGCATGAGCTGGGTTAAGTCCTCGGTTTATAGTATACTAGAAAAACTCAGCTGGTCAAAACAACACATCAGGATCTGATACAGAACAACATATTGCAGTATGAGCGAAACTGGCTAAGGATGTCATGCCGGAATTCTCGAGGAAGAAGAAGAGAAGATATAATGGACGGCGAACGAAAAAACCACCCAAACCAACAATGTAGGAGATTTATATTTGCTACCAGGGAACCTCATGGTTCTACAGTAGAATGGCATATTGTGGTCAATGTAGGATTCAAGGGGCCCACTAAGAAGGCCAAGAACCTCATACTTATCTTTGGTCTTCGAATCGTGAGCTCTGTGATGCTGTACTAGAAGGCAGCACACTAAGACAAGATACTTGACGGTATTTGTTTTATCCCCAGGAGGTGAAAAATAACTTAACTAATTCCGGAGATCGTAAGGGACACTCACAGCAACCATGACAGCCTTCAGGATGTTTTGCTTATATATCATAGTTGCCCAAAATCTTGGAAAAGCTTGTTATGAAATATCCAAGGATACGAGTAAATTATCAGTGAATAGTAAACAGCACAAAGGAGAGATATATGAAATATCGCTACATCACTCGGTAGGTATGTTACTGAAGAGCCTTCAACATCGAGTGTATTTTTGATATAACTCTCACTTTGGCTATAGTTGTGTCTAGGAGGATTCGGGATGTAAGTCCCATCATTGTGAAGTGCCTCAGGAGAATCTGTCTGTAGAAAAAGTCCTAGACAACTCACTGGGTGAGGATACTTGGCAAACAAGACTGATGGAAGAAAAACCTCTGTTTTGAGGCCTTGTAGTTGATAATTTTATTGGATGCTATCCTGGACCAAGGAAAATTTAGGCTTACACGAACGACATAGTCATACTTGTGGATAGAAAAGGTTCTTAATACCCCACTATAAGTGACTTGCAATTTATCAAAATAAATTTGATGTTGTGTCCTTTGCTAACAGAAAAATTTAAGATGTTCTCGTAGGCTTCCACGGTCCTCAGGCATATTTATCAATACTTCTTCCGGGTTCAACCGTCTATTGGAGTTTTTAGGTGCCAAGCTTTCGCACATCATGTGATGGCTTCTTCAGGGCTGAATGGAGACTTCAGTCGTGAAAAAGCCATCACACGACGTGCGAAAGCTTGGCACCAAAAAACTCCAATAGACGGTTGAACCCGGAAGAAGTATTGGTAAGAAAAATTTAAGTCAAACAACTCGAAATATTCATACACTCTTAATTAAGCTTAAATGAATACGTCACAAGGCAATGCAAAAGAATAATTGCTTATGCTGAAGAGATGTAGGAGCAAACTAGGAGATTGCTTTATCAATTACCTTACTGTAATCGCAAGGTCTACGCTTACATAGATGTCAAACCAACTAGGTGGATTTGCATATTTCTAAAATAAAAAGATTAGACTGTTTAGTCAACTCTAGTGGCTTCTATTAGAACTTCACATGTAGTTGAGAGTACTACGTGTGGTATACTTAACAAATAGTGCCTCTGTTTGTGGTGGGCCCACTTCATCATTGATAGAATGAAAGATGATCCGGTTCTTAAAATCCTAACCATCATCAGAGACCCTCTGTGACTTTAAATGGAAGACGATGCTTCCTAGGAGTTAGCTTTTATCCAGGCATTATTATCTTAATGTTGGCGATATTCATTTGCATACATATTGCTCCTCCAAGATGGAAAAATATGGATATACCACATTCGTTATGTCACATTGTCTTTCAGGTTGAGAATCACGATTTGGAAATGAGGGTAGAAACATATTCAAGTATTAAATATTCTGAATTCTAATATAAATACTTTGCAATATTTGTGACAAATTTACTGATCTGCAAAATCAGCTAAATTAGTAGTAGAGTTGAACTATCTTGTCGAAAATATTTTACTGGAGCTGTCGGACACAGTTTTAAGTACACATGCATTTTTATAAATTATTCCGCCCGTAAGACTAGTAGGGGAAGGAAAACTTAGAAAATAAATTGCAGCAGAACGTTTTAATTCTTTAGTACTGTTCGTCCATGGCGTTATGGTGTCAGAGACCTTAATTGTGAAAATTTATAAAATTCCCTTCTAAGAAAACAAATTGAGATCGGTTGAACAGGCTCACGGTGAGAGAGTGATGAAGACAAAATTTTAATGAACTCGCCCAATTAGTATTTCTCAGTTCAAACATTTTAACATTTTAAAAATGGATAATGTCCATGGTAAATATTTTTCTTGCGTTTTCTCGCATATAGCATCGGAATTTCACAGCAATATTAAAAAAAAAAAGAAAAAAAGTCGAATAATTTATCAGTTTTTCCAAGTTAATTAGCGATATTGGTAGAGTTTGGTGGAAAATATAGTATTTCGTCAGTTATAATTGTTTTATTTGGTTTATTGTGGATTGCTTAGTAAACTATTTTGATGTTTTTTTTTTCAGAATTCATTGTTTGTGGTGAGATAGCGACTTATTGACTTATTTAACATCAGTGTAAATTATTTGAGCACACGCGATGTTAAAATCAATAGCTGCAGTTAGTGTGTCTCATCTTAATCTAGACAATTTTAATTACTCCAAGTCTGATGTCAATTGTTTATTATTTCTCTATTGCGATGAATTTAAAGTTTAAAAACATTAGAAGATATACTAAAATAAATTAAGACACATAAATACTTACAACACATACAAAAACACACTCATATAAATATGTGTATATGTCAAGTATGTTTGGTCATTTCAGGAAAGGGGAACTTCCCCTATTGAATAATTAAAAAAATTAATGATATTTATAAAATCCTGATCTATTATAATCTACAATAATATTTCAATAGTAGCGGTGTAGCCAGTGATCAGTATACACCTTTACATAGCGCTCCGTCTTTCCAACTATAACATACGAGTTGTGGGAAGAACTGAGATCTCAAACTCTACATACATTTGTAGTGAAGTGTCAGTGACATGTGAGTGCAGTTTCAGCTCGAATCGTCGCGAGGATCACATCTAAACAGTGAGTAAAGCGAACTATTTTTGTAGCCGTTATCCTTAGCACTGGGGTCGACAGGGGAAGACCTGTCCGGCCCCCACCTCGCCGCGCTAAGCTCTCATAGCCTCCCTTATCTCTCTGCCTGTAGAGTAGGAGCCTCCGTTCCAGACTCTTAACCCAGCGTTACAGGTTCGAGACCAGGCCACTCTACTA
>KZ808732.1:151570-173088 GCA_000696205.2 Oncopeltus fasciatus
AAAAAAAAAAATATTTCAATAGGTAGGCGTTAATAGTAGTTGAGCGCCAAAAAACAACAAACAAAAAAAAATTTCAAAAGAATCTAGATTATTAGATTATCATATGTTTTTATAGATTATCTAATATTAAATTAGATTATCATATAAAAACATATGACTGAAGTAATTACTGTGCTAAATCTTGTAACTAATTTAAATCCCATACACAGACACACACACACACATATATATATATATTCTATTACTTTTTAATTTTTGTTTATTATTTTTTTAAATTTTGTTATAATGTACATTTAAAAATTAATGAAGTTGTGAGCAAAAAATTATCAAAACTTATAATGAGTTCCTAAAAAATTATATTTATTAAATTAAAAAAAAAATTAATTTATTGAGTTGTTACATTTTATAAGTAAATATACATATTGTTATTTCACCTAATGTTGTTTAATGGCTTTGAGTGACATTAACATGAAGGAGAGAACGGCCAGTGCCACAAGTGAGAATTTTACTAAATATTTAAAAATTATTCTTTTTTATTGACCTAAAATTAAGTAGAATTGGCCCTATTTAATGGGCAATAAATTTTTATTTCTATAATTTAGGTTTTTCCATATCACCAAGAGCGTTATTTACTGGAACTTTGTAGAATTACTTAAATACTTTATAAGCAAAAATTTTCTCTTAAAATTTTATTTTGGTAATCAATGATAAAAAAAAAATTCCCTTAATCAATGGGAGAGATTGTCCTTACCTGTTTTTCTAAACAGTTTAACATACATTAAATTAATATTGAATAATTTCTAGAATTTAGCATAAATACGAAATTTCGAAGTTGTTAATAATTAATTAGTTTTGGTTACAATAATACTGAATGATACTTTAATTACATATGAATTCTCTATACGCAGAAGACAGAAAGAGATATCCAGGGACCACTGACCTTCAGTCTTCGCCTGCGGGATTTGCTCCTGATTGGCGACCACGAAGGCCGAGTTCTCCTCCTTCGTGATGGACATGTAGTAGCAAGTGTCAGTCCTCTTCATGACGTGTCTTGGTCCTGGGTTCAGGAGGATCGTGTCCTCGTAAAACTCAGGCAGTTCTGCAGGACGAACACCCACCAGCGCCACTCCGTACCTGCAAGAAAATCCGACCTATTGCAATCCGCTTTGGCTCTTCAGGTCGCAGTGTACTTTCATTCAATGACAAACGCTGATGTGGTGCACTCTTCAAAGACTGCAGCCGCATCAGCATCTTTTATTCCGAAATTTATTTCATTATGGTAGTATAATAGGAATGGCATGGTAATAATAATAATGTTATTACTATAGTAATATGGACAATAAGTAATAACATACACCATGGAGAAAAACCTTAATTATATAATTCTCCTTATTACGTATCGAATTCCTCCCTCCACCACGATTTTAATATCCCTTTTGTTCAAACCTCATTTCTTCCCGCTTTACCCTTTTCCACAGTAAACTATCATACCATTCTAATCCACTAGCTCAGACCCTGTCTTCCAACTCCAACCCCTACAACCCTCCCTGTCGACTCAAACGAAGATGGCCTCGTGACCTCCTGGGAACATAATTCGTATTTAATTTGAGAATGGCGTCATTGGTCACCTTCTCTCCTTTTGCCATTGTAATTTTGTCATTTTTTTTTTTTTTTGGGGTTCATTGTAATCAAATTACAAAATGTTAGCATGTTAACAGAATGTAAACACCAATTTTTTTAAGTACCAAACTGATGTCATTTTGTGACATGGGAATGCAAATTTGAAGCAACAATGCTTTGAATTTCATAGGAGTAAATATGGACGAATCCATCCCCTATTATCTCCATTATGCGCCATAAGAGGAATGTGAAGAGCCATTCAAGATCCTCTGTAGTAAGCAATACGGTTTTTTTACGCTCGGTAATGTTACATGTGAGTGAAGTGTTTGTCCCTGCTTCAGAGAATATTCAAATAAAGTGGAAGTTGTCTAAATGTCTGAGAAATTGGGAAATCTGCTTGGATTACACAGCACCTGCGTACCAGCCTTTTTAGTCGAGTTTTGATAATATATGAATAAAAATAGTTGTTTAAGGGACACAAACCTACAGGCAAACACATAGGCGAATTTCGTTGCTTTGCCATGTACACCAATTCATTAGGCAAAGCTGGTGTAGATTTGAGCTCTAGAAACTACCCACTTCCACTTCTACCCCCTTTTTGCAGATTGGATTCTTCGAGAGCTATTTCACTGAATACCCCTCCGTTTAGGGATGAAGAAAAAACCTCCCTTCCTTCTTCAAATCGTCTTTTACAAAGTTCCGATACGATCGAACCAACCGTAACGAAGGAATAACTTCCCAAATGGAGAAAAAAAAAAGAACAATTTATACTAGAACAATTTATACATTTTATATTAGTAAATTTCAAATCGAGAGTATTGGTAGAGGAGGTACCTTGGAGATTAGCAGAGAATTTTTGGGAATTCGGTCAAGGTTGATAAAAAAAAAAAAAAAAAAAATCAATTTAAGAAAAAAGTGAATTTGATTATCTGCCGACGTTTGGCATTGTAAGCCATCTTCAATGCAGCTGAAATACTATATCGTTAGAAAATATGAAAAAAACAAATAAAACTATATGATTTACAATATTATCACATAATCTTAAAGTAATTAAAAGTAATGTGATATGATATGCCCCGGAAAACATTACCAATGTGTGTAGAAAGTTCACCTAACTTCCTATCACGAAGGCGTAGGGACATGTTATCAGCCGGAACAAATCTGCATGACTGAAAGGTATGGTTTGGAAATTAGGAAAACTTAAGACGGACACCGTGGGTGGTGTACGGTGGGGGTAAGAGGCGGTAGGTTCAAAGGGAGAGCGGCCTGCATCAAAGGGGGCAATACCATGGAAATAGGTAGGAATTATTGCGGAGGTTGCTTTTGGAACTAGGATTATTTATCTTATAAATTTATTTACTTTATAATATAGATTATATACTTAATAAAATTTAAATTCATTTGCTTATACGTACTGTTCGTTGAAAATTGAAATAATGTTCGTGAATTCCTTAATTTGTAATTTGTTTAGCGAAATAAATAATTTTGTTGCTAATCTTATTATTGTAATTTTATATTTCAGAATGTTGAAAATTGTTTGAATAAGTTGAAGAAATTTATTATATGTCAGTTTTGTCGTTAACTGGATTGTGCTGTAAGTTTATGTGTACGGTTTCAGATAAAAGACATTTGAATTTATTTAGTAATGAACTATAATTTTCTGAACTCAATTGACTAACTTTATTTCTTTTGCTTAATTCAATTTTTTTAATTGAATTGTGTCTAGAATGCACGGCCATTTATTGGATCTATAAGCAAATTCATCATTTTCTCATGTTTTCACTGAACTCTAATTACTCTATTTTGAGAAATAAACTTTAACTATCATACCTTTTGTAATCCGTCTTCATTGAGTTGAATACAGACAGTGACAGTGAACACATGTATTCGGCCAAGAAGATGGACAATGTCCGAAAGCGCTCGCCAACAGAAGATGGTTTGCAGAAACCAATGAAGACGGATAATAGAAGGTATGATAGTTCTATATGCATTGGTAGTAAAAATACCTCTTAGATTATTTACCTAATAAACTTTAAATTCATTTGCTTATACGTACTGTTCGTTGAAAATTGAAATAATGTTCGTGAATTCCTTAATTTGTAATTTGTTTAGCGAAATAAATAATTTTGTTGCTAATCTTATTATTGTAATTTTATAATCTTGTTAAGTCTGTTTTATGAGCAACTTATAAATTGTTAGAAAGTATAAATGTCATGTAAAACAGAATAATGACTTAGAAAAATGAATAGTAGCACAGCAATAATTGTGAATGCAGTAGTTTTTAAATTGAGAGTATTTTTAGTCATGAATATGGGATCCTGGTGACACGATGTCCCCTCTCGCCTTTATGATAGTCCTGAAGATGGCTTCTTCAGCTGATACGTAGGCATGAAATAAAACCCACATTTTTTAAATTGTAATTTTTGGATCTACCTTGACTGAACCCCAACAAAAAAAGAATTTCTAACAATAGTTTGTATTGTAATTTTAAGTCTTCAAAAATAATCTAGAGCTATATGTTTAGATTACAGAGATATATTCATTTAGCTGATTAAAAGAAAAATGTCTGCTTGAATATAGAAGAATTTTATGAAAACAAACTCTTTCTCTCACTTTTAGTTTATTAGGATTATACATAATATGTCTCATATCCTGAAGATGATCAATTTAAATTGAAAATCGTAGCTTTAAAAAAACAAAAAAAAACAAACAGCTTTAAAGAGCTTGTCATTGAATATAAAGTGCTAAAGTCGATCGGCATTTCCTCTAGGGTAGGCAGCCTAAATGGGGTATGTGGCACGAACAGACATATCTTCTGGGTGGAAGTTATGGTAGGTCTAGAACATTCCCTATACCTGCTCCTATTAAAAAGTACATTTATTTATAGCCATGTCCTAGCAGCGCATGAACGCTCACAATTTCACAAAGAGAGTTGTATGTATGGGATCATAGTGCAGCTCACTTAGGGTGAGCACATGTTAGATACTGACTAGGGGTGTGAGTGTGTGGATAGTGCGATTGACGATAAACTCCTCAAATGAAATCATTTAATTATATTCTATTCTTTTCTTTTAGAAGGGAATGATATAAGCCTCGCACTATTATTGATTCTATTAGACAACCTTCAGGGGGTGGGTACCCAGTGAACTGAATAGGTAAAGGAGGACCTTCCTTAGTACTCCTGAACGAAAATCCCTTTATCATCCATACCATTAGGGTTGGGTATGATGAACCCACCATTAAACACAAGTTACTCCTATGGATGGACTTATTATGCAGCCGTTTTACGCTATGTGTAGGTAGGTGCGCAGAAGATGGTGTAACTATATAAGTTTCCCACATATTCTCTGATTGGTAGCGTCTCAATTTCTAATTCCCATGCAGTCACTGCATCTAAGGCCCCTTATAGAAGGACATTACCAGCGGATGACATGACATTACGTGTATGCTGTATTGGTGAGTACTGACTTGCGATGCGAGTGGAAGCTGGCGTAGGTGAAGGACTTCCCCTCGTACTCCCCGAAGAATCGAGAATCCTCCAGCCGGATGTGGTAGATCTCATTCCCAGAACAACGGCCGTACAGTCTATGCCATTCCTCTGAGGATGTCTGACCTTCCCTGGAAAAAAAAACAAGGAGCGATTACTTACAGAAGAAAATTGAAGCAGGCAATCAAATGAGCGTGTTACCTTGAACATTTATTTCTCCTGCTTAGTCTCTTTCTTATCCTACGATAAGGAGAAGATGGGTGCCGGATAGTCTATCGCGGGTTAACCTGGGCTCCTCTCTGAGGACGGGTTACGTCCCGGGATAGAAGAGCAAGGACAACAATATACCCCATCAAAAATTATAATGTATAGAAAATGTACAGAATCATTTTTTTAAATAAAGATTTATATAGAGTAAACATTTATTTCAAGGGTCAACATTTTAATTCGTTTAAAAATATTAAATATAACAATGTATAACTCACACTTTTGGCATGCTTTTGCACAATAACGGACTTAGTAATTTCGTTGGCATTTAAAATCTAAATACCAAATTTTATAAAGAATAAAAGACATCTACGACCTGCAGACACAAGTCACCCTTCTTGGCTGATATTAACTTTTATTTGACTCTGAAGAAGCCCGAGTATTTTAATAATATTTCTAATATATTGCCTCAAAAACTTTATGTAATTTTTTTATCCCCTCTCTCTCTCTCTCTCTCTCTCTCTCTCTCTCTCTCTCTCTCTCTCTCTCTCTCTCTCTCTCTCTCTATACTAATATTTACATAAAAGTTAATTTCTACTCCTCTCTGAGAAAGGTTGACTCGAAAATGTAATTAAAATTGTTTGTGTATATTGTTTTGTGACTTCTACTACAATTTCATTTATCCTCGTGTTTTTTTTTTATTATAGATTTATATTCAAAAAAGTTTCGAGTGTCTCGATTTTATAAATATTTTTAATCTTAGACAAAATTGATTGAATAGGATATGTGCGAATATTTTTTTTCTTCTCAATATATTACCTATTGGGAGTGGGGTCAATGTGCGCCTTCTGCCTTCCAAGTAACATTTAATTTATTTATTTTTATTTTTATAAATATATGTAAAATTTTATTAAAATAATGTAATAAATAAAGATTTATATTAAAAAAAAAAATGTTTTCTATAGCTTTTAAAAGGAACGCAATCATATTAGACAATCCATATTTTATTTTATATATTTTGGACCTTACTTGTGGTATAGATCTAGTGTATTGTAATTTCATTTACCTTTCAGAAATGAAGAAGGTGTTAAAGCTCACAGCAGTTAGTACCTCCACACTTAGCTCGGAGGCCGAACGGGTTTCCATGAGACAGCTGCCACTAAGTTCAGTTTAATTACTTTGGGAAAGTAAATTACAAGTTTTAAATGCCTTTCACGAATAATTATTTATATAGCAGCTTAAGGCGAAGGAACGGAGCAGGCAGGACCAATTATCCCTATAGAATGGTTATTTTTGTGAAAATACCACAAGTGTTTTCTTATAGATTCAATTACATTTGTCGGGATAAAACATTTTCAACCCCCCCCCCCCTTTATGGGGCATATTCACCATCTAATCCTAGGGCTCATAATTAAACACAAAATTATTTCTATGAAGAATGTCCATAAGAAGTTTACTTTAAAAAAGAGAAGAAGATTTTAGAGAATTTTTCGCATACGCGCTTCTATAACATGGAATATTTTACAAGTAAGCAGAAGTGCAAAAAAAAAAAAAAAAAAAAAAAAAAAGTGAGCTGTTTAGCAATCTCATTATATGTATATCCATACACATTTGCTTAGTTTTATTATTATTTATTTATTTTTAATAATTGGAGAAAGAGATACTTAAGGAGGAATTAAGTGAATTTTATAACTGTAATCTTAAATTGAATTGAAATTTCTTATTATTTGAAATTAACTTCTGTTTAATCCAATCTCATTATAAACTTCATTGACTAAACATTTTTTTTTTAAATTTGAGTTTTTAAAGTAAATAAGAAATTATTCCCGACCGCAGAAAAAGTAAATGTATCTCTAATATTTTTTACATATTTAAAGTAAAACATTTCACCTAATGAAGCATTTTATAATATATACTTTTCTATAGTTATTTATACTATAGATCACTGCCCTTTCAAATTATCATGTATATGTTATTGTTAATTTCATTTTCATTTGCTATGTATTATTACTTCCATGCAAATATATAAGCCGAGCTATACAGATTCTATTATCATAAGAACATTTATTCGCATTTATTCTTTGGACAGTTATCTCGAGTTTTATTTATTCTTGAAGTTTGTTTAGTAGAGAAAAATTTAAAAAGAATTCACTTTTTTTTAGACTTACCGGATTAGATGTTTAATTACAATCTGATGTTTAGACCGCTTTCGAATGACGGTACTTACGAAATGCTCTTGGGCGCTACTATATATATATAGTTTTCGAAAATCAAACATTATTAGACTAAACAGAAATTGATTAGTGAGACAAAATTATTAGAAAATACAATTTCAAATATAGAAATCTTGAAGAGATGTGGGGAAGATTGAGTTTTCATGAAGTTCAGTAGGAGTCTTGAAGTTATAGGTGTCTACCAGATACATCTATCTTAGACATCTTGAACTGTTTGTGTGTCAACATTTTTCTAACATAATCTCAAATATCTTGTCAGTTTTGAACGTACTATTGAGATCGGAAGTAAAGTTGTTAGAAATCGGTGAGCAAATTTATTGTGTTCATAATCGTGGGTTTTTTATTTAAAAAAAAATTGTAAACCTCCCTTACTACCACTTAGGGTCATAAATGGAGGGGCTATCTACAGGTTGCCATCCCATTTTAAGCATCCATGGCTCAGGACAAGCTTTTACTAATAAATAAAAAATTGCCCTGAGCGGGATACGAACCCGCAGCGCCAGGATTGTGAGACCCGCAGGATCCCATGAGCTCCCGGTGTAGTTTAATGAATTTATATATTTCTAATCAGTAGTACTCACTGTCCTCTCGAGGTGTGGAGTAGGAGAGTGACGAGAGTGGAAGCGCCCGGGCACGTGCAGTTGTTCGCCAGCAGGGCGTACTTGAGCTCGTCCTCGCAAACCACGTGCTCTGCGAACTTCACGTGGAGTTTGTTCTCCGGCCTGAAGATCTGCACGTACTGCGGGACTGAGGGAGCAAAGTCTTTCACTGCCCAAGAGCGCAGGATGGTATGCTCATCCTGAGAAATACCAAGGAACCTTCTTATATTTCTAGTTTATTTCACACACACACATATATATACAAGGAGTAACATTTTCATGGATCTCTCCTTTTTCGTCGGTGAGGAGTGAAGAGTGACAGTGTGAAAAGAGACATACTACCTGAAAAGAGAGACTCTTCATTCCTCACCGATGAAGGGCGAGAGATCCTTACTCATATACACCTAATTAACAAAGATCTGCCGCCTAAGTGTAATACCTGCCAAGTTCACCTAACAATCCAGCACATCATAGAGGTTTGCCCAGTTTATCAGAATTACTTCACTAGGGAAGGCATTGGAAGAAATATGGCGGAGTGCCTTGGGAACAACCCCTCTACAGTGGATGGGCTGTTAAACTTTCTTAAAAAAGCAGGTATAGCCTGGAAAATCTAAATTAAAGAATGAGATATTATTTATTATTTTAGTTAATAATAATTTATTTATTATAATTTATTAAATATATAATAATAATATTTAAATAAATTTTAAAAAATCCATTAATTTAGGTTGTTATAGTGGTCGAAATAATCCTGATTCCTGTATTTTATTAACTAATTTATAGTAAACATATTAAAGGGTATTTATAGGGCGTAATAACCTAGAAGTTGATTGCCCTCCAATGATATACTACTACTACTACTCTTCCACGCACGACTATCGAAATTAAGCAGGTATCTCTTGTTTCATTAAAGACTGATATATGACGATCTATCGTTTATATATTATAATTACTTATATCAGCTTTTCACGTTGATGCCATGATTGCACTTGAAAAATTTAAAAAAAAAATCTTCAATGAAAGTAGCTTACCGTTTTTTTTCCTTACAGATACTACTTAGAATAAAATTGCAACGTGTGAAAATAACCCTTTTAATGATAATAGCATACACTTTTTTAAAAGGAAAAATTAGCAGATTGTTAGAACCTACAATTAGTGATAAATTAGTGTTATACTATTAAGTAAATATTAGGGATATGAATTTCTTATGAGTCATTCGATGACTAAATCATTCTCTTCAGAATACAAATTATGTTTAATAAGATTATATTGAAAACTTAGTTTTGGTGTCAGTACTCGAAAATTGAGATAATTTTATGATGATAGAATTTTTAGAATCTTATTATAAACTCGGTCTTGATAGTTGAAGAATTAAAAACTTAACTAGTTAAAAACCTAAACTAAAGTATACAGTCATGATGTAGACACTGTTGAGCACGAGTCTCTCTTTCTCTCACCCCATCACCGTATTTGCCCTGATGATGACCTGAAATTCAGCTGGAAACCTTGGCTCAAATATGTAACTTTTTTGGTTACAAATTAGCTTTTAATTTTTCAACTACCAAGATCGACTTCATCATAAACCTGCCTTCATAAACTTGACGGACCACAAATTTACCTCCAAACTGAGAACCTTTTTTTTGTCTTGCTGGAAAGGAAAAGTGTGGGAGTGCTCAACTATTTTAAATTCGCAAATTAATTCATTAAAAAGAGTTTTCTATATATGTATATATAGTTAAAAATTAGATTTTAGAGATATTTAGTTCTGTAAGCCTTTTTGTAACTCATAATAATGAAGATGTAATTCTATGATTTTCTTTAAACCACATCCCTACCACGACCGATTTCACCAACTAACGAATTCTTCCAACGATTTGGTAAAAATAAGTTAAAGTAGCTCTTAGAAATGGTTATCTTCCATTTCCCATACTGTGTAGTCTCTACTCTGGCATACCGTGTATGCCCTACACACACTCACTCTCTCTCTCTCTCTCTCTCTCTCTCTCTCTCTCTCTCTCTCTCTCTCTCTCTCTGTCTACACATTACCATTACCATCCACTCTCACTCGCGCCATTTTTTGCCACATGCATTCGTAAAATACTGAAAGCGGCGATTCTTGACAGTTGGGAAGTACGTACCCCGAAACGAGTAATATCCTGTTTTTACTTCACATAGCATCCATAGATCGACATTTTATAATAATTATGAGAAAAAAGTGTCAAGAATTTTAGAAATTTATTTATTACATTTATAGTAAAATTTAATTGACCAGATTCACCCACTTAAGTTAGAATCATACGCTTCTAATTAAGACGGAGATCTCTCGTGTTCAATGAGCGAACGCCGGTGAATAGAAGGATTTCTTTTGCTAACGCAGATTCGTATTCAACGCTTCTTGGGACGAGGAAATCCAAAGTCTGAGGTAGATTTGAACAATTTTTTCCTTATTCAGCTCCATAAGTTTTATCTCGGGGACAGAGCAATTGACCGCACAGGACTCTGGACTCCTTGGTCCTTTTTCTCTTTTCTACCAGGAATTTCTTTAGCCTTCTTCTTTTTTACCTTTTACTTCTACTGCTCCACTTTGGTCTCGTTTATGGTGGTTTATACAAAAAAGGATTCTATTCAGAATCTGTGACTCTTCTTCTACTGAACTCCATTCCATTATGGATAGTCATTAGAGTAATTACAATAACTCTTTCTTCAACTTTTCAACTCACTCAGATTCACAAATTCATATCAACCTAATAGAAGATTTATTCAAGTTTTTCTATTTTAGTGAAGATTTATTCAGGTTTTCTGATTTATTTGGTGATATTTGACCAGCACTTTTACACATTATTTTTTCTCTTAGTCCCATCGCTATTGTCCAGTATTCTTAACACTTTCTAGAAATTCTGACTGATTTATTTGGTAGCCCTAATGAATGGAGTTGTATATTATGTCAACAAGGAACTCTGAAAGTAGTTAAAATTTTTTTTTATGAACTGGGGCGAAGCTATACAATTGTTAGGAATAAAAAAACTATTAAACTTCACTCGGTGTTAATGATATTTATTTATTAAAGTTAAGCGCTTTTAAAACTCAATGTCTCATCTCCTCAGAATCCAGGAATCTTTCAGACAAGAGTCCAGTAATGGACTAACTCTCACTAGACTCTCGTCTGAAAGATTCCTGAGTTCTGAGGATGAGACATTGGGTCTCGAAAGCGCTCAGCTTTAATAAATAAATTTGATTATCACCGAGTTAGGTTTAACTGATTTTTATCCCTCATGGTTAAAATTGCCTCGAGGATATCGCAGGTTCGCATTCGCCTGTCTCTCAGCTAGTTTCGCGGCTTCATTATTTGGCTTGTTCACAAATCCTCTGGATAGAATCTACTTCCCAAGATTTGAAGGAAGAACTATTCTGTTCTTTTAATTTTTCACGTTTAACCTCCACGTGTCTCTTTACGGCAAATTAAGAAGCTTTTATTATCTGTAAAATAGAATGTTCAAACCTAAACCCTGTTAATAACATATATAAAAACTTTTAATTAATTTATATATAAGGACTAGGAAATGTGACTAATTAAAGACCAGTTATGTCTCATGAAGTCTCTCCGGTCTCTACTGGACGTACATCTCTGAGAGCAAGAGTGGGGAGAACGCTGACACACGGAGGACCAAGTGGAGCGATAGGATTGGTCCTCAGATCTGTGACTACGATCGCGACACGCTAATCAGTCTGTACGAAATAGATAAGGTTATCTTCCATTTCCCATTACTGTGTATTCTCTACGCTGGATAGGACACACTTTATCTCTCTCTCTCTCTCACACACACTCTCTCTCCCCCTCCCCCTCTCTCTCTCTCTCTCTCTCTCTATTTTTGTATTTTTAGTATGAATTCACATAACTTTATCTATCATCACTTATAGTGCCAGAGATATTTTACCTGCACTTGTACACTTCAATTTGTCTCTTAGTCCTATCACTATTTTCCAGTGTTTTTAACACTTAAAAAAATAGTAAGGAAAGTGTCAAGAAAATGAAGCGCGGAATTGAAAATAATCCTGAAAATACGAAGACATTTATAGTAAAATTTAATTGACCAGATTCAGCCACACTTGTTTGCGGATAATTCTACAAATTAAAAGTTAGAGAACATTTAGTCCTCCGTATTTTAACTGACAAAAATTTAGTCACTCAGGCATTCGTTTTAAAACTTTGAAAAACACACGTAATTTGAAGAACATTGCAGTCGGATTACCAATATATAAGACTTTACAAATGTGTTAACAGTGTTTTTAGTGACTAAACAGTTATTATAGGTACGTCTCAGTAATGCTCGTGCGACCAATATCCCTCAATACAACAGTTTTTTGTATTGTTACAGCTCCTTTTGCAATCCTTCTTCTTGAAGCTTCTACACTCTTCCTTCTTCCGTGATATCTCCACTAACTATTCCTGAATCCCAATAATCCATCTTATCCATCCCCACCTTAACTGACATACCAACCGTTCTTTACAAAACTTCGCAAAGTATATATGAAATAAATGAGACTTTTTCAAGGTTTTCAATGCTCTATTGGGTGTAGGGATCACTCAGTGTTCAAACTGTAAGTCTACTATTGTAAGACATGGAATAAAGAGATTACCTTTATGGAAACAAGGGCCGATAGTTCTCGTTTTGTGCCGATAAGGGGACATTTGATGCCTCTGCGAAATCAATATCTCAAAAATCACTTACAATATAGATTGTACAATCTACATCCATATAACAATTATTCAAATTAACAAGAAGTTACACTTAACTATAACCTATTGGGCGTTAATGACCCAAGTTTGGTTGACACCCCATTAAAAAAAAAAATAAATAAATAAAGATTGTGACGGCGCAATTATTTTAACTCCAGGTGAGCTCAATATATTACTTAAAGAATATAGAAAGAAAAAAAAATGAGTGCTTACAGTAAATGTAGTACTTCTTACTTAAAAGGAAAAAAAAAGCTTTAAAACGAAGATTAAAAAATAGAAGCAGAAAAAACCTGGGGAGAATATGTGAGCAGTTTAAATATAGATACACAGCTAGCAGTAGTTGGGAGGAAAATTAGTTCGCTCCGAGCAATCCAACCCTACATTTTAAATATCCATGAACCCTTTCTCCTAAGGGGCTAAGGGTTCGTGGGTTTTTAGTTTGCATTGCTACAGTAATATTTTTATGTATTTTTAAATATTTTTATTTTTATTATATATTTTNATTTATTTTTTATTATTTCAGTAAAATTTGAGACCATTATTTAATTAAGTAAGTGAGTTAACTCTTACAGAAGCGATATCTTCCTTGAAGGGTTCAATAGCTTAACGAGATATAAAAAAAATAGAGAAAAATTCATCCCTAGGAATCTCTAATTTGAAATGAGCCACTTATTGCATCAAAAAGCCAAATTTAATTTTCCAGCTAGATATAATAAAATCTGGAGAAACTGAGTCTGAAGTGCGGAAAACTTTTGTATTAATCTCCATACTAAAATAGTGCAAAAATTCACAGGGACTGGAAAGCTGGAGAAATTAGTATAATGCGCCCAAACAAAGTAGGATTTAGAAGAGGTAACTACTATCTACATCAATAGTAGACAACTCTCTTTAAAACGATTTTCTAAAACAAAATTATGTAAAAACAGTACTTTTAAAATTTAAAGCAAGCAAACAAAAAGGCATGGAGGTATAATACACCTTTAATGTATAGCTCATTGCATCTGTTAACTGCATAACTGTCAATATATATACTTGAACACACCCATTTTTTATTATTTATAAGCGACTTAATGGTTCACATGGCTCTTTAAATAACAGCGAAAGAGAGGAACTACAGTTCAGAACTACTGATAACAGAATCGGAAGAGCAGGATATGGGAGAGGATTCATAAGCGACTTAATGGTTTACATGATTCTTTATATAACAACAAAGGAGAAGAACTACAGTTCAGAACTACTGATAACAGTATCGGAAGAGCTGGACCTGCGAGAAGATTCGAGTTCTCTGGAAGGAAAACGATCGGTTTTAACTTATAAATATTTTGTTTGGTTGTGGTTTTTTATCCCACGTAAATTTTAAACAATTAATGAGAGGGAACAGGATAAAAAAATCTATCTGTCCTCGCCAGGAATCGAACCTGGATCTCCTGCTATCCGGGCCGGTATGCTAAACCATTACACCACAAGGACTAGCTAGTTATCTCATTCAATTCCCTCTACACTAGCGAGAGCCTAACTTACGAGAAAGCTAGTCTTTCACTTAGCTAGTCCTTGTGGTGTAATGGTTTAGCATACCGGCCCGGATAGCAGGAGATCCAGGTTCGATTTCTGGCGAGGACAGATAGATTTTTTTATCCTGTTCCCTCTCATTAATTGTTTAAGATCGGTTTTAACTTTTCCAGACTTCGATGAGTACACAAACCCTCTAAATTGCATCGTAAGTAGACAACCTAGACAACCTAGATTACCATGAGACAATGAAGAAGTAGCCATAGATTTCTAGTATTCCTTTTAGCCTCAATTTTGTGGTGGAAAAACTAAGAGTATGTGCAACTAATGTTGCTAAGAGTATTCGATCCATTTGTCCATACTAAGCTACTACAATATTACATTTATAATGTAGAACAGTACAATCAAAAGCATAATATTGGATAAGTATATGTAGCATCAAATGACCTAACTCCGAAAGAGAGACTTAATAAATATATCACTAACACATACATCGCCTAACTTTACAAGAAATAAATAATTCCATGTTTAAAAGACCTGAACTACAAAAACTGATCTTTTCTGTTTCTCACACAAGACAAATGATAGTTAGTCATGACAGCTACACTAAACCATTATGTCTTTCAGGTCATCGTTGGAATTTTTTCAAAAAAAGGATACTCCACTTGTCCCTTGCTAAATGTACAAAAGCAGTTACGCTGACTCACATAGACATGTACTAGAAAAAAATTTTAAAAAAAGTACAAAAGCCATAAATACTTCATTTTAAACGGATCAAAATTTGATGGAAAAAACGGATGAGTAGCTTTTTATTATGCTTAAATATTTTAAAACCCTTATCTTAGGCAAGTTTATTACATGCCTAGAATTTTCCTTTCTTAGAAGCATTATCATAATTCAAGAATAAATGAAATGAAAACAACTCAAATTCTCTGATTCCTGCTGTACCATAATTGAATTAAAAAAAACAAGTTTCCAAAAAAAAAAAAAAAAAAAATAACTTTGTCTTCTTTATATTTTGTCTTTTTTTTTAATTTTTCCTTTGTATTATTTTGTCGTTTTTTTATTTTGTCATTTTTTTTATTGACATATTGTATTTTGTTATTTTTTTTAGTTTATTGTTATCAAATTAGAAAATGTTTATTACATTAACAGAAATACAATGACTGAATAAAAGTGGAAAAAAAAATATGAAGATCCAATGTATAAACTGGAGTGTGCTTTTTTGTACCATTTCCATGTCCTAAAATTAGAAGTGAGGGTTAGAAGATTTCTAAAGTTAAAATAAAAAGTAATTTATCTGTGAAAAATATCCAAAACGCTGAAGAATTGCTTAGCAAACCCAGCTCTTTGGAGATGGATTTTAAAAATTTCATTCTTTGCCAAAATTGAGAAAAATTAAATAATAAGAAATTGAAATAAATATATTTCTCTCTTTTTCGTTGTTATAAGTTCCATTACAAAATTTATTGAACCTATGTAAGGGGTGAATCTGAGTATAAAATAAATAGTTTAATTCAATTTATTGGAAGTTATTGTCAGCCGAGCTGAAGAGAAATTTCTTTATTTGTTCCGATTTAAGCCCCTCTCAGAGACATATAATAATGGAGGTCAGCCGCACAGGGACAACATTTGTTCCTCTACAGCTGACAACGATTCCATAATAACTATAACTTCTGGGTATAATACATTACTGTTCCGACATAGCAGTGCTAGTAATGAAATTGAGAAATCTATCGGGGGAAGAGGGGAGAAAGAAGGGGTGGGGCGAAGAAGGATTGGGGTGGGGGAGGTCTGGCTTCCCGATAGAATCTTCAGTTCAATTTGCCTTGTAGCCCAGTCAATTACACAGCGTTAATTGGAACCAGCCAGTCTACAGCCAGCCGACTTAGTAGTTACACCGGCTAATTCTAATACACTTGTTCACTTTCTTCTCAAAACTGAAGTCGCGCTAATAGAAGCAATTAACACTTAAGCTAACATTTGAAATTTAAATATAATTCAGTTCTAGAGATTATTGAAATGCTGGCAAAAGACTGCCAAGTTAAAGAAGACGAATAAGTATTATCCTTGTGTAGATGGACGCATGTTCCTTTTGTTTGCAGCGAAATAAATGTCGAGCTACCTAAAAGTTTTCAAACAGTTTTTAGCTATCACAGAAAGCAATATGAAGAAACTTTTAATAAGTATTCTTAATGTCTATTAGAATTAAGATCTTTCTTACCAAGTTAGTTTCCTTTTTATTAATTTCATTATGAACTAAATTTTTTTGCATAGGAAATTTAGACACAATATTGACTTATTTAATTTTTATTTGAGGTTTTAGGTTATCCTTCAACTGAAATGATCAGATTTTACCTTTATATAAGTATTTTTTTTTTTTTTAAGTGACTGATTATTTCCACAAGAAAAACACTCACAAATATGCATAACTGTACTTAAAAATGTATATAAATTTTAGAGGTCAACTCAAGCTTAAATTATTTAAAGTAGGTTCGAAGAACAAACAGAAAACTGTATGGAGACAACTATATAAAAAGAATCTTTCGGAATTAGGTAAAAGTAGGTACGGGATGAATCTCTCAAGAGACACACCGAGAGAAATCTATTTTTTTCTATCTTGCTCATTATTTAACAAAGATGATTTTTGAATAGTAATTAAAAGAAAAACTAATAATTTTACCTAATTTATAATAAAAATATATTGGAAGGTGTCACATTTATCAGGTGTAAATAATTTTAAACAAGAGTTGTTCATTATTTAATTAATTAATTAATCAGTAACAACTGATAGGTGAAAAAAAAAAAAACCTTCCTTTGAGCATAACTTGTTTACCTTTGTCTGTAGGTAAGCTCGAATTAAATGCGCATAAAATATATTAAAATTGAGATTCAGTATATTCCATTAGAGCACAGTATGCATTTTGCAAATCTAGGGGCGTATTGGATTACCTCAGATAAAACGCTAAAACCTTTTTTTATTTTGCATAGTTATATATGAGATAAGGTTTGCAATTAATTATTCAAATATATTATTATTTTACAAGAGAACTGTTAGTTTAACAAGAACCGTATTTACAGTGAAGTTAATATTAACGTTCATGATTATTTCTTTGAATGTTACATTCAGTACTTTATTATAAGCATTTAATTGGTGCTCATCTCCAAACAAATTTATTAATTTACTGGAAGGAAGTTTTTTTTTTTTTTTTCCCCCACCCATCTAGTCTATTCTAAATTATTAAATTAATTAATTAATCAACACTTCACAAAGTTATTAGTTTTTTTTTTAAATTACTGTTTTAAAATCATTTTAGTTAAATAATGGTAATATGAATCCACTATAGAAATGAAGCATCCTTTAATAAAGATATATATAAATAAATGCTAAGAAATACATGGAAACGGTCAGGGTATCGTGGCTAGCATTATACCGACCAGTTAGGGCTTAACTCGTCCACATACATTCTCGAATATTCTTGTATATATGTATTGAATGCATATTTTATAATATTATGTATATAAATAATAAAACAAAATATATATTATATAAAACATATAATATATATTTTATTATATAATTATATTTGACACTTATTATGCTATAAACAAATTTTCTTGGGAAAGTAATAATTACCCAGATTTCATTCATTGACAAAGATCAAACTGCAAGCAAGTATAAATACGGTATAACGTAGAAATATTATTACACACTCTCAAACTCATTAAAAAAAAAATACACATAATTTTGAGTAAATTGACGGGTAATAATTTAAGAGTTAGGATTACGGAAAAAAACGAATATCTTAACGTACAGAAGTGTGATTTCTCTTCGACTACGTTACGGGGACCAAGAGATGCTAGGGAGATAGAGATAGATCTAACATATTGTGATTTGATGACGAGAATACCTCTGTTCATGCCAAAATAAAATTCTTAAATGAGCCTTTCATAGTGGTGTCACTGGTCACCTTCTCTCCTCATCTGATTGTCATTAATGTCATTTTTACTTTTCATTGTAATCATATTACAAAAATTTTTTTTTTACTTTTAACATAATGTAATAAGTAAATAAAGGTTAAAAAACATAAACCTATCCTCCAAAATAGAAATTCCCCGAGAGATAAGAGACGAATGCCGAAGATAAGAAAGGATCAGAGAGGAAGGATACGCCTCATATACCCCTGGAAAGAGTCGGAAGAGATCCCCTGCAAAAGGATAACACGCTCGGAAGGAAATTATAAAGATTTGGAGGGCGATACGACTTCCACAAGTCCTTATCTCGTGTCGGGGGCGAGAGCTCCTCTTCCACACAGGACTATCATATACAATGGGAAGCTAAAATATACCTGTGGAATGTTAAATCGAGTTGTTGGAAAATCAGATGAAGGAATCACTTACGAAGAAGACTTGAATTGAATAATATATTATAAATAAATATAATAGTCTACAGGGGAAAACAAATAGCTACCAGTAACTTCGTCATTATTAGCTATTTGAAAAAATTAAAAAAAAAATATAATGGGCATAAAATTGTCATTGTTAGTAGTTCCTCAGCAAAAGCCGACCAATAAGGGATTTTTTTTTTTTTTTCATTTATATGATTTATAAATTAAGAAGCATACTTTCGCGGAGTTTTGCACTCTTCCTCAAGGGGTAGAACACCTCAGTAACTATTTTACACAAGAAATGCAAAGGAAGCCAGGAGAAAAATCTTACTACCTCACCCGGGACTCAAACCCCGGTCTCCTGCTCTCCTGGTTCCCTTTGCATTTCTTGTATAAAATTTAACGAGGGATTACATACCACAACTAATACCATTATATAACTCAGTAACTATTGTTTATTATTCAAAAATGTTCACCCTTCAAATTAGTCCCCCTTTCAAACACTTAGGGTCATAAAGGGAAGGGCTATCTACAGGTTGCCGTCCCATTCTAAACATCCATGGCTCTGGGCAAGCTTTTATTTATCGATAAATACTTGCGCAGGGCGGGATTTGAACCCGGAGTTCCAGTATTGCGGAGCATGATCCCAAGAACTATCCTGGCACCCCGCTCAGGAGCTTCAACTTTGCTCATTACTACATTAAGACTTTAGTAATCAATTAATCCTTCCAATCCAAAATCCTTAGAGTTATTGCAAATGCTCCATAGTATGTCTCGAACTCTACCCTACATCAAGATTATAATATCCCATTCGTCCAAGACTTCATCTTCACTCGCTTCAAGCTCCTCTACTGTAAACTCCAATTTCATCCCAATGCATATGCTCAATCCTTGTCATCGGACTCCAATCCTCACAATCCTCCCCGGCGACTAAAACGAACATGACCTCCTGGGCCTTAATGCCTAAATTAATAGACCACACTGGTGTCGACAGGCTACTTTATCCAACAAAGTTTGGTTAGTGAATAAACTGACTCCGACTCTGACAGACTAAGCTGACTCTGAGTTACTTAATTTGGTCATTTCTGAAAATGACTTTTTCAAGAAATAAGTTGACACTTATTGGCCTACAATACTGATCAAGTAAACTGCCATACTATCCTAATCCACTAGCACAGACCATGTCTTCCAACTCCAACCCCTACGACGGGGAGTCGACTCAAACAAAGATGGCCCCGTGACCTCCTGGGGACATAATCTGTAAATAATTTGAGAGTGGTGTCATTGGTCAACTTCTCTCCTCATGTGATTGATATTGAATGTCATTTTTTTTTTCTAATTCATTGTCATTCATTGGATTGTTAATTCATTATTAAATGGTTTAATTTAACATAATGTAATAAATAAATAAAAGTTAAAAAAAAATAATTTTTAGTGCAAGGGAACAGAATAAAAAATCTAACTGTCCCAGCCAGGACTCGAACCTGGATCCCCTGCTATCCGGGCCGGTGCATTTACCACTTATGCTACCGAGACAAGTCTGATAAGTTATTAAATTCCCCGCACTAGTGTCGAGAGTCCAACCTCCGAGGCCGACGAATATATCGGTTAATTATCTAAATTTACGTGGGATTAAAGACCACAAAATAAATAATATTTATAAAGTTAAAAAAAAAAGTAATCAATTAAGTATTTACTCCAAATAATGTCCAGTTTTCATGAAAAATGAAGAAACTGCTTAGCTCACTTAGTTATCTCCAAAAATTGTCACGTTAGTATTGTGCATTATCCGCATAGATCTAAACAAATGTGTTTTTAAAATGCATAATATAAGGTCTATAAAATATTATTATAGACTTTCTTCAACCTTTGCACAAATCTCCAGTGAAGTGCACGAATATTTAATTTAACGATATTATTGAACAATAAATATTTAAAATCGATATATCTATTATAACTCATCTACTAAAATTGCAGTACTGACATTTTGAGAAATGACTAATTTGATCTTAAATGGCGAAAAGGGCACGGGAAGGGAAAAGTTTAGATTGATGAGGCTGACTCTCGGCTGAAAGGTAGTGAAATATTAGGGGATGCGCTCAAGTTTCTGCTTCACTCTCAAATATCTTTCTCATTATGCTTCCTTCGTAAATACATTTAAGAAAATAATGTATTTTGAGCTTCTTAAGCTTTGGGATCGTGTGGGATCACTTATATTTCTTCCAATAAAAACATCTGATTTTTTAAATGTGATCAAGTTCATATTGTCAAACGCAAGGGTCGTCGGTCACACTTCCACCTGACTCGGCTGATGAGATATGTGTACATGAACATGGTTTTTCGGTTCTAAAGACGTGCGAACTGCTGACTGTTCAGCTATCTCCTCCCCTTGTAAGACCTTGCAGATTCTCGAGACCTTGACTCGTTTCACTCTTGGTAACCTTCCAGGCCACTGCCCAGCGAGTGTGATCCCGACATCGCCTTTTCTTCCCTGTTCCAGAAAGCCCACTATCCCTTAGGACTACTCTGGGTGTACTAGAAGCCAAGGGCAAACTATACTTCAGATATATAAATGTATTACAAAAGGAGAGTTTTTGAACGTAGGGGTTATTAGTGGAGAAATTGTTTGAGGGTTCAGTCAAGAAACGTCGGCAGATAATGAAAAATACTCATTTTTTTTTGTTGTAATTTTGGATGACTTAAACCCAACAAAAGTTCTCTACTATATATATATAT
>KZ808733.1:22505-53994 GCA_000696205.2 Oncopeltus fasciatus
CAAAAGGAGAGTTTGTTGACCGTAGATATTATTCTTAGATGATTTTAGTTGGGGTTCGGTCAAGGTAGATCCAAAAAACACAAATTTAAAAAAATGTATTTTTTAATAAAGGATTATCTGCCAACGTTTCGGCTTACATTGTAAGCCATCTTCGTGATAGCCCTGAAGATGGCTTACAATGTAAGCCAAAACGTTGGCAGGTAATCCTTTATTAAAAAATGCATTTTTTAAATTTGTGTTTTTTGGATCTACTTTGACCGAACCCCAACTAAAATCATCTTAGAGTTATAATTGTAGGTGTTCCATATTTGAAGCCCCCGCCCGCCGCCTGATCGGGCATGAAAAGTTAGTAATTCAACTATACCGTTACCTATATACCCCCCCGTACAATTTTGTCGGTACAATGAGCGAAGCCGTCCCTCTATGGGGACACAGTCGCCTTTTGTTATTGGCTTACCCACGTTTTCTCCTCAATCTGGAACGACCGCATCCGTTACATCGGGAACCTTCAACCTTGAGCTTGACGTCAACTCTCTGTAGAGCCCTTTCAGACATTATGATGGGATGAAGTGTAGCAGAGATTTATTCCGGCTGCCTGGATTCAGTCTTACATAACTGTTACATTCCTCAACTCTATGAAATATATGTACTACAAAAAAAAAAGTACTATATAAATCGAGCTAATCGCGTTCATTACACTCATATGCGATTTTTTAAAAATAAAAAATAAAATTAATCGTTTCTGCATTGGAGAAGTTAGAAATAGAGTCTGTTCATAATTATGTACATTTTTCTACAATACATGCAAGGGAATAGAATTTAAAAAATCTTACTGCCTGGACACGAACCCGGATCTCATGCTTGCCGGGCTGGCATGCTGACATGCTGACATTTGCACCACTGAGGCTAGCCAGATAATTCATTGTTTCTGTCCGCGCTCTAGTATAAAAAATGTTAAAAAATAATAAAACCAAATTTCTTAAGTAAGATTGTTTTTTTCTTCTTCAAATTAATAGATATATTTCGTTAGTGGCTCACTTAAAGGGAGACAAAAAGTTAAAATTTTAATATCTGCGTTATTTTTATTAGTTCAAAAATTGTTTTTGTAATAATACTTATACAATGTTATTATTACAAATAATAACATTGTAAAAGTGTGCTATGTTATTTTTTTTAAATTTAGAGTAATAGCATTTAAATACGTAGATAAAAAAAATTATATTTAGATATTTATTTAAGAATGTCATTTCTAGTGTTCGGCAGACCCCCTTTTATGTAAAATGCGAAAACTAAATTCAATATATTTAGGCTTTTTATTGCAAACTGTTAAATTAATTAGTTTTTAGTTGAAATAAGATTAGGTTGAGAGTGGTTTGGGGGAAAATTAAAATTTATAATATTGATATCTTCGGTTTTATTTGAGTTACAAATTTTTTTAAGACCATAATAAGTGAAAATATATTTATCCAAATTTTATAATATAAAAAAATGTTTACGAAAGACGGATTTTATTTTATTTTTTATTTTTATTAAAGTAAAATCATATTACAAAATTATATTATTCGAACAGCAGACTGTAATTGATAATTATCACTATTAGAATAAACTAAGCGAAATCTTCAGAATTATAGTTGATGAATATTTGTATTTAAACTTTACATGTAATGTAATTCCCACACTTATAAAATCAATCGATAAATTTTATATGTATATTACATTTTAGGCTATCCCCCCACTCCTATTAGCCTGATGTGTCTCAATAACAAACTCATACTTTCATTTTTATTTAAAAGCAATAAGCCAGAATTAATAAAACAACAAAAACGTCTGATTCGGCTTCTGAGCTGTAAAATCAAAATTTTCTGTCAAGTAAACCCCCACCCTGGTTCGTGCAAATTTGCTGTGTAAGTCCTAAAACATTTATTTTGTCAATAAACATATCTGTGTTGAATGTCGTTACAATAAACAAACAATAAAGCATTAAACTAAACATCGCTACATCGAAAAAAACTGTTTTTACATAGACATTTTAGGTAATCCCACAACCATATTGGTTCTTTTTGCTCAATAAAGGATTTGCCTTTTTCTTTTAGATTAAAAAGATACATGGGGAAACTGTTAACTTTCTTTGGCTTCCCTCACATGTTGGAATTCCAGGAAACGAAAAGGCAGACAAAGCTGCAAAGGAAGCATCTGGTATGTTCGAACCTCCTCTAAATATCCTCGAACCAGATGACCTTAAAAACTGACTAAGGAAAATGGCACTCCAAGACTGGGAAAATGCATGGATGCTAGAACCAGCACACAATAAACTGCGGAGTATAAAAAACACCACAAAAGAATGGAACACCTCCATCCGTGGGAATAGAAGAGAAGAGGTAATACTGANGGGGCCATCTTCGTTTGAGTCGACGGGGAGGGTTGTAGGGGTTGGAGTTGGAAGACATGGTCTGTGCTAGTGGATTAGGATGGTATGGCAGTTTACTGTGGAAAAGGGTGAAGCGGGAAGATATATATATATAGATTAGAAGTAGGCACCAAAATGTTGAAATTTATTTTAGATATTTTTACCTGAAGTTTATGTATTTATATATATTTTTTTGGTACGTAGGAAAAGTTAGTGTGGGAAAATGTATCTTTCTGATTGTGTCTATTAGGAGATTTCCAATAAGAAATAAATCTATTTAGTTTCTGTTATGCGACTTAAGTAGTGGTAAGTTGTATTATGTGGTCAAACTGTCTTCACCAATTGAATCTTAAAATGTTTTTGAATTTTTCGCTGGGTTTTTACAAAAATTATTTTGTAAAGTATTTTTATTATTTAAAAAAAAAAAAATTTCAGCCATTGTTATTTTCAGTAAAAATGTATTTATCCCCATAGGACTTTAGGAAGGAAAGTATTTAATTCGCATTAGTTGAGTGATGACTGCAAGATCGCCAATTGCATTCTGATTTTTCGGCGTTTTTGTGTAATTCGTCTCAAGTGGATAATGCCCTAGTCTCATGCAGACAACAACAGCCACTTATCGGAACAGAGACGTAAAACTGTGACAGTGAGAGTGGGCTGCACTTGGTGTGACTGACGTTCACAGTTCCCCGCCCTGGCTACACCTCCGCAATGTCAATTGGTCCCCCCCGGTGTGCAAACTGCCGGAACTGGTCGATTATTCACTCCGGCTCCTCTTTATAAATCATTCTTACGGCTGATTGTGAGATTTCAGTGGTGCGACTAACCTAGGGCTTTACTCAGCCTCTCGAATTGCCGAATCAACAACTTCTTAAGTATGGCATTGGGCACCGGGGTAGCTCATCGAAGCCCACCTTCTAGTGAAAGCATCATCTTGAGCCATGTATGTTTAGAATGGGATAGAAACCTGTAGATAGCCCTTCCCTCCATGACCCTAAATGTGTTTGAAAGGGAGGCTAACACTTAAATTTAAAAAAAAAAAAAAAAAAAAAAAAAAAAACTATGGCATTGCTACATACCTTGGTAGAATGGGGTTAGTTGTCTAAAACACCCCGCTCGAAAATCTCTGACTACTTAGATGTAATACAGTGTAGCGTATGACGTTTCTTTATGAGCAAGCCTTGTCTAATGTAAAGATGATCACGTAAGAGATCAGTTATGGCAAAAGAAAGGATCATATGAAAAATTATTTCTGATTGTAGTGTTATTCTTCGCTATACTGAACTACAGATCCCACAAAACCCTTTAATTACCTGAGAAGCATGGAATAGATGTAGGGAGGTTTTAGATTGATTATTGTTTAAACTATCGAACAATATATCTACCTTTATTTACAGTTTCTTCTTCCGGGTTGGACCGTGTCAAATTGGTGTTATTTGCCGAGCTTTCGCACATCATGTGATGGCTTCTTCAGGGCTGAAAAGAGAATTTTTTTTTCTCATTCTCTTTTCAGCCGTGAAGAAGCCATCACATGATGTGCGAAAGCTCGGCAAATAACAACAACTTGACGCGGACCAGCCCGGAAGAAGAAACGGTAAATACTTCTGACGACCGTCGAAGCCTACATGAACGGTAGGTAGAAATATATCTACCTCTAATGCAGCTTAATGTTGAGATTTGCTTTAAAACATATATCTTCCGGATACTAAGGGTTGGCATTGACTTACAGACTTGTCCACGAGGTCATATCCTAAGTTACCAATACAGAGACAAATTGTACAAATCTGTACGTGCATCTCTCACTTAGCCACAGCTATCTCTTAAAGCCATTATAGAGAGACAAGAGGACTTGAAATAAAGATATTGAAGATTCGCTGTAGTCAAATGTTTCACTTATTATTATTGACAGAATAAGTCAAACTTAATTATTTAAAATAAATAAATTAATGAACTATTATATCAGTATTATTTGACCTATTAAAAAATGTATTTTTAAAACATTGAGCTGAAGACACTCAGGATTAAGAACAATCACTACTATCTAAATTTTTATCTGGTATGATTTCATTTAAATATTTAATGATGCAAATATTTAATAATCTAAGACTAAGATGTTGCCAGTATTTGTCGTAAAATGTTTTGTAAGAAATGTAGAACTGGGGAGCAGTTAGCTCATAGAAGTATTTTTTTTTTAAATTGGGATAATAAATTGATTTTTTTTTTATGCTGCTTATTGTTTTCTTGTAAGGCTTTATTACTTATTTTTATTTTTAGAAATTTGAGTCTGAATTTAATATAAATTTTGATAAAGCTTTATGCTAAACTATAACTGTAATTATAAAACAAAAATAATATATCTATATTCGCTCTAGGGTTCGAATTTTTAAAATAAAGAAACCAAATTCTGTATTTAGCTTTGTTTTCTAACAGTTGAATGAGTTCGTTAATCACTTGAATCGGGAGGGTGGGAGAGAGAGGGGGATTTAGATTTGGAACAAAATTTAAGATCTTAATATATTCCTTATAATTATGTAAAAGAAACAAGTTATAGAATACAATCTGTAAAATTTCATCATGTTATATATTTTATATTCATTAAAAAAGAAATTATAATTTAAGAATATTGCATATTAAATTTCGGATGATGAAAACCCCACATTTCTGATGAGGGAAAAGGGGGTTAAGGGGGGAACCAAAATGAATAATCGCAATATTTGATATTGAGTTACGAAAAAGTATCATAGCTGGTGCAAAATTTAATATTTTAACCTTTATGAATTTTTTCGAAAAACTGTTAATAAAGGTGGACTATTACGAATGAACCTAATTGGTGAATATACAGTACTGAGGTACATTATAAATGAGCTAACAAGTAAGGCCAAACAGTAAACAAATTGTCAAAAGTATTCACGGATGCTGATAAATACAGTCATGCACCAATAACTGTTTGTCACAATTTGCCTTGAAACGTCTCAGTGAGTTGCTCTCCCGCGCACTGATTGTGTGCTCTGCCGCCATTCTTCGGACGAGTCTGCCTTTCAGCTGGCAGGAATGTAAATGTTGTGTATCCATTCCAAAGTACATTCCTGCATTCAGCACATGCCATCTGAATCACGCCTCCTAGTCATTGTTATTTGCCTTGTGTTGCATTTTATTTGTAAAGGTTTAGTAATTTTTAGATTTTCTTTATATCTTCTTTTTTTTTATAATCTTTTTTTACATGTTACATTCTGTTAAAAATAAATAAACAACATTTTGTAATTTGATAACAATGAATAATAGAAAAAAAATGACATTAATGAAAGTCACATGAGGAGAGGAGGTGACCAGTGTCACCACTTTCTAATTATTTACAGGCTATGTCCCCAGGAGGTCACGGGGCCATTTTCGTTTCAGCCGACGGGGAGGGTTGTAGGGGTTGGAGTTGGAAGACATGGTCTGTGCTAGTGGATTAGGATGGTATGGCAGTTTACTGTGGAAAAGGGTGAAGCGGGAAGAAATGAAGTCTTGAACAAAAGGGATATTAAGATAGTGGTGAAGGGATGAATTGGATACATAATAGGGAGCATTTACAATTACTCTCAGGATTTTGGATTGAAAGGACTGGATTCTTTGGTTATTGGAAAGCTTGGCGGCCCAGATTTCTACTCCGTAAGTCTAGATTGATCGTAATAAGTTTTTGTAGAGCGTCAGTTTGTTTTCAATCGTAAGATTGGAGTTCTTATTCATGAGTCTGTGTAGAAGTCCATATTGTTCATTGAGTTCTTGTCTTTTAATTTTAGTGTGTTCGCCGCCTTTATATCTTAAAAGAGAATTTTTCATATTTTGTTAGTACATATGTTCTTCTTTCTGCATTTTAACATATTTCCTTCAAGAAAAAAATATTTTTACTTGATTATTGTTAAAATGAAGTAACTTTCATTATTTCTTACTGATTGATCCATGGAGGGGAGAAACTGAAAATAATTTTCGTTATTTCACCAGTGTGCATAGGGTGCTGATTTTGTGGAAAGGGCGTTCAGGTTACACTTGAAGGCTAGGCTCAGAAAAAATCTCGTTGATATTCATTCTTTGTCCATCTAAGCCTATAAACCTATCAAATTTCATCCCAATCCATCCTAAATCTAATAAAATGCATTGCTGACTTTTGTAGGTACACAGTGTATAAAGAAATTTAACGTATAAAAAAAATGTGGAACAGATATGCTGTGTGTATGTATGCGCGCCCTAATGCGTTATTTTTAAATTTTGTGAAACATTCCTACTGGCTTAAGCTGCCCAACCTAAACAAATTCTTCAGGATCGTACTTTATAATTGGTGTATAATCTTTTCGTGTCATGTAACCCTCCTCTCTTACAAAAAATCTATTTTATCCATAAAAGAATACTGAGTTGAGTTTCATTATTCTACGAAACTAAATATTACGCGCGCAGCAGCAAAGACAAACTTAACATTCTTGATTTTTGACATTTCAGGAAATATCGTACGGCTATTCGTCCGATATTAAATCATAATTATTTCACCCTTATGCATTTTAATGAAGTAAAAAGTTATTAATTTGTTGTTAAGTATAAAATATTTAGTTGCTAAGTTTGAGAGTGGTGCCACTGGTCACCTCCTCTCCTCATGTGACTTTCATTGATGTAATTTATTTTCTATTTTACATTGTTATCAAATTACAAAATGTTTTTATTTATTTTTAACAGAATGTAATATATAAATAAAGGTTATACAAAAAAGTTGTTAAATATAACTTATTAAGTATAAGTTGTTGAGTATAACTTGTTAAGTTGTTAAGCATAAGTTGTTGTATTGTTAATTAGTTATTGTTAAGTTGTTAAGTATATCAATTACTTGTTGTTGTTTTTTGTTGTGAATTTGTTATTTGTTATTAGTTGTTGTTATTGATAAGTTACTAACTTCATTGGGACCTGCCAAAGTTCAATAAAAAATACTTAAAGCTGTGGGCTATAGAATGCTGTCAAAAAGTAACAGAAGTCTAAGTAACTACCAATTTCTGTATGTAGCATGTAAGATGAGAGAAAATACTTCGAGTTCGCTAAAAAAAAAAGCATTTCTGAATATAGAAAAGAAACACACAGTCGAATATCTTGCTGGGAATCTTGAAAATCCACAAGAAATAAAGTTAGACATCGAAGAAGAAGGGTTTTGAGTAGTGTCGTAATTGAGGCATACCGTAAACGCCAGGAGTGCTTCACACTTGCCCGACAGGTGTCCTGTAGATCTATCGATTCCTTCAGACATTGCCGCCGGCAGGTGATGACTCAGAGGCACTGGCTAAATCGTCAGTGTTCTCTCTAAAATGTGATTCCTTTGGCCGCTTAAAAAATATCCCTCGCGCCTGAGGAATTAAACAAATCCTATGTTTAATTATAGATTGATATAAATGAGAGTAAATGAGGAAATTTAATTTACAAACCGGAGGGAACAATGTGTGTAAGAGGTTTGCCCATTGAAATTCGCTCCAGGTATGGCCGAAAAGTAAGAGAGGGTGTGTAGCGTTTAGCCTTTGTAGCTACACTTGTTACATCTAAGTAAATAACTTTTTTTTTTTTTTTTTNACCTATAACCTGATCCTAATCCTAATCCTAAGTACAAACTTTGATTTGTATTTTATAAAAACCACTGGACCTAACCAATGGTTTATTTTGCAAAGATGTGTAAAAATTGTATTGAACAAAACTTTAGGAAATAACATTTTAAACTTATTTTTCTTTCTGAGCATCTTCCTTTCTCAAATAACAACTGATATATTACCATTATAAATTTTGATCCCCCTCTAATTACCCCTCCTGCCATTCAAACTGATTTCAATCAAAAATAAATTCTTAAATTAAGGGTCTGCAATAAAAAGCCTTGATACCGAAATGAAAATTTATATTTAAAAAATAAGAATTGTTTGAACGGAATTATTATATTAGCATTACTATTATGAGAATTATTTACAGAGCATAGTGTGCGAAAAATCAGGTTGTTCTATATTGTTCTTCTTTTTATGCACCAAACATGTATAATAATAATTAGTTAAGAATATAAGTCAGAGATCAAAGCGAACCCCTCATTAATGAATGCCCGACCAAAAGAAAGACCTCCTTCCTCTCACTATTGCTCTCTCTGGTTATCTTTTAAACCAAAGAAATTATTTAGATCATATTTTATTATGAAATGGTAAAATTAACAAGATAAATTTACATCTGGACAGGTTTACTTAGCTGCTTTTGTGAAGGTCATTTATTGATAAGGTTTACATCTTTCCTCTCGCTTTTACCATAATCAAAAATGGACCGGACGCCATTAAGTATGTGCTTTCCTAATCCCCTTTTAGCGAATTTCCTTAGTGAGATGTAAGGAAGTTTTTAAGATAACACAATCAGATTAAAAAAATGACTTCGAATTTTCAATATGGTCTTTATATATATATATACATATACACATGTATATATAAAATAGAATAATAGAATATATAGAATAAAAAATCTCCTACGAGAATAAAACGATATATTCGTCTTTCTCGTAGGTTAGGCTTTCGCTAGTGTGTTGGGAATTTAATAAGTTATCTGGCTAATCCCGGTGGTGCAAATGGTAGCATACTAGTATGGAAAGCAGGAGATCCAGGTTCGAGTCCCGGGTGAGACAGATAGATTTTGTATTCTATTCCCTCGCATTAATTGTTTATAATAGTTTTATTAATTTTATAAATAGTAGTGATTCAAAATTGTAAATTGTTTCTGAGTATTTTCACCCCTGATGAAGAGAAAATATGTTCTAGAAATATTGGCCTAGACTAAATTATTTGACAAAAATCCTCAATAACCAACCAATTTTATCTAAAAACCTGGTTAATAACTCTTACTCAATATAAGCAATATATATATTTATTTATATATAGTGTATGTGTGTGTATCAGGGGAAAGGTCGTGTTATTTTATTCTTAGGGCAGTTTCAGTCATCCCTTTAGACATAGTGAACCATATTTTTAAGTAATAGATCAGAAAATTTTAGAAAAGGTTATACAAACCCAGTACCTCTAAACCACAGCAAGATCTTCGTTTCATCAATGTAGAACCAGGTGAAGATCCATGGAAATATTTGTGTCTCATGCATCATTTTCTAGTAATGATTTTATTTTTTTCTTTTGTAGGTAATTTAATGTTCCCTTTATGGTATCTAGTTCTTTTGGTCAATAGTATAGGAGAACTTAATCCTCCATAACATAACATCACCTACCCATACATTTATTTCAGTATATTTGTCTAACACTTCACCTTTTTAGACTTTCTGTTAGACAAGTCTCGTTTAAGTTTGTAAAGCCTAGCGTGATGAAATGCTGTGAGCATTTCTGAAGAAATACCAGGATCGTCAAGGAAAGATATTTGTGCAGTACGGGGGTTGGAGTATCTTGGAAGAGTATGGTACACCGCAGAACAGCTGGTGAATGTTTACTTGACCTTCCCCCCGCTGGCAGCGGCACAGGCGACCTTTTGCTTTATCTGCCGAGTCGGCGGTTCCCTTGCTGCAGTATCTCCTCGGGATTGTGTTACAACGGAATTCAGTAGGCCCGCTTGTTGGGGGTACTTCTACTGAAATAGCATTTAAAAGTCAATGCGCGGCGTGAATGCCCATAGCGATCTGCTGATGAGCACGAGTTACAGTTAATGGTGTAAATTATATGGACTCTATAATAAGTGAATAACTCAAAAGATAAGTAATGCACATAGACAATGTAACATTTACTTTTGGGCGCCGGGATATCCCAGAAGTAAAAGCTTGCCCGGAGTCATGGTTGTTTAGAATAGAATGACTACTAGAATGACTGTAGATTTCCATTACTTCCCTGCCCTGCCATAAGGGCATTTATTTACTGTACATGCCATACATAATAATTGTATACAATGTACATGATGCATTAAAAAAAATTAAAACATTAAATAATTATAAATATAAATTGAGTAAAANATTAAAAGCATAGAAGAGGAAACAATTGAACAAGAAAATTTAACTAAAATGAACATAAACGAAAAAATTTAAAAATGAATCACATAAAAATGAAGAAACATACAATAAAATTCACACACATATATGGTATATATATATATATATATATACATATAAGCACATTAGTTCTGCTATGCTCTCATCTTAAATTGGTGCGTAGAACTAACCTGCTTGACTAAATTTAGCAACAATTAATGTAATTTATTCTTTAAAAAAAATAATGCATAGAAATTATATATTCATTATTTATCGAATTACATTTTATATTTAAAATTTAGTATAATGCTAAGTGTAGCTTATACAGTGCATTAATACTTATGTTTATACGATACCCGACTCTATTTTTGTGGGGAAGTAAAGACAAATAATATAATATAGTAACAATTTTTAGTGCAAGGGAACAGAATAAAAAAATCTAACTGTCCCAGCCAGGGAATTTAATAACTTATCAGACTTGTCTCGGTAGCATAAATGGAAAATGCACCGGCCCGGATCGCAGGAGATCCAGGTTCGAGTCCTGGCTGGGGCAGATAGATTTTTTATTCTGTTCCCTTGCACTAAAAATTGTTAAAATTTACGTGGGATAAAATACCACAAAAAAATAATATTTATAAAAATATAATATAGCCTCGCACGGAAACACACGCACAAAGAGCCGAATTGGTAACAGTGTTCAATGGTTTCTGATAAAATTGGCCATGTCTCTTTTTAACACAAAAAGTGAGGCTCGTTAGTGAGCGAGTAGGAGTGGGGGTTGCCTGAAATGTGTAGCAAAAAAAAAAAAAGAAAGTTTTTTCGTCGCAACTGTAGTCTTATTTATTTTAGAGCAATGAAACTCAATTGAGAATTTTTAATAAAAGAGAAATATTTTAGGAGTTACAAATCAAAATTAAATTATTTAACGGTCCATCAGCCACAATCAGATCTTTTCTTAACAAAATGTGGCTTGTCGCAGTTAAATACAAAAATAGAGGTCATGTTCTTTATTGAGCCAAATTGGACCAATATGAGTAGGGAGGAAGGCTACATAAAGTGTGAGGCTCTTCAAAAAATAACATTTACTTTAGAGTAAATAAAATCAACGCTGAATTATTAATTGAAAAAAATACATAATGTTTAACCATTAGGAATGGGGTTTGAACTAAACTGTAAATTTTTATTAATGAAGTATATAATATAAATGTTATAAATGCTTATAAATACTAAGTTCCCAATTGCGCCATGTCAGACGGATAGGAGTGGGGGATTATAAAATTTGGAAAATTCATGTATCATAATATTCATAAATTTAATTGGTTTGAACATAGCTTAATTTATAAGTTCTTTTGTGGCTTTTCATATATCCTCTTTAAAAAAAAACAACAACATGTAAAATAGATTTGTCTGTGCCCCATAGAATAAGACAGTTAGTAATAACATAAAAAAAAAGTATATAGCTAAATAAAGAGTAAAATTATGAATGAACCATATTTTTAGATTCTCCAATGTAGGATCGGTGAACATTTGAAGATATTTTTCAAAGCCCCATCTTGGAGCCAAGGTAAATTTCTCGCGGGAATTTGCTGAAACGGAAATGCGCGTGAGTCGTTTAGTCTGGAAGTACAAGCTAGGCCACGTAATAGAATAGATTACATCCATTACAGTGTTACATATCATGTTTATATATTACGACTCTGTCATGAGATATCCGTTTCTCGGGGGGGCCANGGGGGGGGGGGGTTCTGATTTTAAGTAATAATGGTGGAAAATAATTCATTTTTCAGCTCTCCTTCTTGAAACATCGGGGGTTCCCGAGAAGTTATAAAAAAATAATTTTTAGGTAAATAAACTAAAGGGTTATTATCACTACCAATGAATATAGAAATATCATACCTTCTATTATCCGTCTTCATTGGTTTCTACAAACCATCTTCTGTTGGCGAGCGCTTTCGGACATTGTCCATCTTCGTGGCCGAATACATGTGTTCACTGTCACTGTCTGTATTCAACTGCTCTTATTCTGTATTCGGCCAAGAAGATGGACAATGTCCGAAAGCGCTCGCCAACAGAAGATGGTTTGCAGAAACCAATGAAAAAATAAAATAAAACTTCTGGGGGAGTCGATTCCGGAACTGAAGCCTCCGGAGATCAGAACTCATTCAATTCTCCCCACAGGCAAGATACAAAAATAAGCTTGTATTTTAAGCTAAATACATTTTATTCAGAATAAATAAATGTCAGAGAGCAAGAATGCATTATTTACTACTTTTGATTTCGACATTAATATTTACTTCCAGTTATATAGGCCCTCTGAAACATCATCTGCTTTGTCAGAAACCATTTATAAGAATTTAAATATAAATAATCCAATAGGCTTTCTACTAGCATATTTCCAATACTATATTTTATATTAAAAACAATTTAAAAAAAGTTAAAAAAAAAAAAAAAAATTGTACTTATATTTGTGAAAGCACGCCCCTATATATAACTCCTCGGAAGGTGTTAAAGGAGGGACCAGGGTTGCTGGCAACCTCGGCTGAAAGGAGCCATTGTAGCGGGGCTTATCATTCTGTGAAGGATTGAGCCCGGATGATGAGCACGACTGAGGATTCAATTGTGGGGGAGCGGCCAACACGAACGCAAGACGGCCGTGTATCCGTGTCTGGATTCGTGTTGCCTGGAATTGTTGCTCTTGTCCACCGTCCGGAATGTTATCGCATGCGAGGGAAAACCCTTCCTCCGCTCAATTCCAGAGACGTCCTGCCCGCAGTAGAGGAGCTGGAAATGTAACTCTCGCAAAATGTGTATACTTGTGTGTATGTGTGTGTGTGTGTGTGTGTGTGTGTGTATGATTAAATTTGGTACTTATGTTATGTGGATCGGCTTCCTATGTCTGAAATGATAAGGACTTGTTAATGAAAAGACCAAATTAAATAAATTAAAATTTGAAATCAAATTTCTATGGTATTGTTAACTCGGATTTCCACGAGAAACAGATGTCTACTCTGTCATCTATTTTAATAATCTATTTTACTTTAATAATGTATATGTTATATCAACCTGAGAAATCTGTTAACAGTTTCTGAAAACTGCGGAATTCTTAGTTGGAATTAACAGGGATATGGCATATGGATTAGGGTGATATGGAATCTTGTTGTGGAAGAGTGTGAAGCGGCTAGAGATAAGGTCTTGGAGGAAAGGAATATGGAAGTCGTTATGAAGGGCGAAAACAGTTATTAAGAAAGATATAAAATGTTATAAACTATTTATATTTTGTTCTTGAATATATTGAAAATATACTATTTTATTATGCATTATTTTAATTAATGTTAGTATATATAAAGCACCAAAGTTACCAAATGTATTATTTGGCCTTTTTTTTTTTCTTCTTTGCAAACCTTTTTACATATTTATTAATGGCTAAAATCATGTGAGGAAATGAGATATTAAAGGCAGGCCGAATAAAATAATATTTCCTGCGAATCCTCAATTATTAGACCAACTAATGTGAAAGTATATTTATCTTGTGAATCAATGTTGTCACAAAGAGAAATATTATTTGAATGATGTCCTGCGGCTTTGTAGGTTGGCACCTAATGGATTGCTAACTTTAATTTCTATAATTCTGTTAGTTTAACTTTCAAAGCTCTTTTTCTAGTAAAAAAAATTGACATTTATACAAAAAATGCATATAACCGAGCAGAAATTAAATAAGTACATATAGACACTGATGGTTTTTTGCCAAGTCAATATTAGATTCTGAAATACAGCCGTGTATTGGATGTCTGCACTACTTGCATGGCTTATCTTATCCATAATTGGCTATGACCAGTATTTTACCAAAGTAATTACCAAAGTCGAACCAATAGTGCAGTTTTACACAAACAACAAAAGTTAGATATTTCTTGTTTCTTTCCTGGGGTCTGTTGAGGGTTATTTTGGTTCAAAATTTTTACCTAACAAAATTTATTATTTTCTGTTAAACAGACCAATAACTCTCATTATTATGTTGTCTGAACAAAAACTAATCGGAGGTTTTTAATTGATCTGTGTAAATAGGATTCTGGCATCTGTGTAAATAGGAAAAGTGTCTGTTTTGAACTAAGTTACTTTTTCAAATGTTGAGTTTTTTGTCCGTAGATATTATTATTAGAAGATTTTGTTGGGGTTCTGTCAAGGTAGATAAAAAAAAAATAATAATAATAAAAAATGTGTATTTCTTAAATTATCTGCCAACGTTTCGGCTTACATTGTAAGACATCTTCAGGGCTATCATGAAAGCGAGAGGGGACGTCGTTTCACCAAGATTCCATTTTCATGACTGAAACATTGGCAGATAATTTAAAAAACACACATTTTTTAAATTTGTATTTTTTTTTTGTATCTCCCTTGACCGAGCCCCAACAAAAAACATCTAATAAGTTATTTACCAATACTTCTTCCGCGTTCAAACGTATCTTGGAGTTTTTTGGTGCCAAGCTTTCGCACATCGTGTGACGACTTCTTCAGGGCTGAATAGAGAACGAGAGCGTCGATAGGTGCAGCCCTGAAGAAGCCATCACACGATGTGCGAAAGCTTGGCACCTAAAAACTCCAAGACACAGTTAAACCCGGAAGAAGTATTGGTAAATATGTCTGAGGACCGTGGAAGCCTAAGTGAACATCTAATAAGTTACTTTTTGTTTACCTTGAGCCAACTGCAGAAGAATGTAACTGTTGAGAGATTTACATGAAAGTCGTAAGAAGTGTGGAACCGTCCCACTTCAGGTGAATGACGTTTTTGTCACCCATTGTCACAGGTGAAGGTGGTGTTTTCACGTAGATGAATAATTGACTGAGAAACAACGGTTATGTCTGTCACACCACAGTGTTTTACTATACTTTTTATATGAACATTCACGAATGCACGCTAAAAATGCATGAACATTTGACTTTGTGCAGTTCACTTCCATATCTATGGGAAAAAGTTTTCGCCTTAAAGAGAAAAAATTGCAGTATTAAGATAATTGCTGTTTTTAATGCCAGTTTTATTTATGTCTTAATAGGCAGCACACTCTTCTATATTTCACATAGACGGAAAAAAAAAAATTGTTCATGGAAGTATCAACTCCTTTTTTTTCTCTTAAATAAATTCCAAAAAAAAAAATAAGCATATTTTAAAAATAAAATATGCACAGCAATTAAAATAAGAAGTTATTGTTTTATATATCATCGTATTACAAATAATATCCATAATTGGAAGAAGAAAATAGATCATTATTTTTAGAAGTTTAATTTAGTTTGAGCGATGAGCTTACACACGATCTGTGTCGTAGAAAGTTTATGTAGTGGATAGATGAAAATTTAATCTCTAGGAATTGTCCTGACTCTATACTGTATTTTATGTACTTGGTGGTTAATCGCGATCCCATTTGCAATAATAACACTCTCCAAAACTTTTATATAATTATGACATTTATATAGAAATCTAATCACTAACAAATCAGACTAGAGATAATTGAAAGTTATATTATCTGCGCCAGGAAATGGCGGAGTTATTTGGTATGGATTCATTAGACTGTAAGGTTTCAGTTGAACTATGAAATTTCCAACCAATAATGCTTGTCCGTAATGACCAAACAGCCTTATATACTTCCCACGCATACTAAAAACACATTAAGTTATGTCTAATTACTTAATGTGCATGGAATTTAGTAATATTACAAATACAGTCAGTATGACGATTAAAATTTAGGGCAGAGCTAGGCGACTTAAATTTTATTCCTATCCCAGAGGTCAAGCTCCTTCTCTACTGCGTTTTAGTCCAATTCCAGCTCCTCATGACTGCGTTTTGTCCAATTCCATATTCCAGAGTTCAGGAATATTTGGGCGCTGTCACATCGCCTAAGGAGTTCTGGGCCTACCTAGAAGGGATAAAGAACGGATATACACTTTAGAAGTATGTAACAGGAATGTTCCCGTTATTTACTTCTAAAGTAAACATCAATGCATGTGCTAGTATAGAAAATTAATTACTGAAGAAATTAATTAATCATGTAATCATCCACAGTAGGAGATCTTATTGTTATTTTATTACATAAATTATGTATTTTATTTCATAAATTATTTTATAATTATTTATTATTTTAGTAGATCAGTAGAGTTACTCGTATGAAGACTATTGTGTTCCCAATCAGCTGTAATTAATTTAGCCTAGATATCGATTGTAATTAATTAAGACAGATATCACAATAATTTTAATTAGACGGATGTGACAGAAATCTGTGTAATATAAACACAGCACTACGGTATTTTTATTTACTTGTTATGCAACCGCTTAAAATCATAGAGGGGGGTGATAATGAATGGTGAAAACTAAAAAAAAAAAAATAATAATTAAAAAAACTGGATCTGAGAAAACGAAAGTTTTTCCTTATCCAGGTGAGATCTTCTTGTCACCCTGTGGATAACTGGTTCCATCTGAGTAATTGTATTTTTTATGTATTGCAGAATAAAATATAAACCTCAACTAACCAATAAGCTAAAAAAAACAAAAAAAAAACGACATTGTCTGTTTTCCTTCTCTGAAGAGTTCCTCTCTTCGCAGACATTTCACAAGATAGCGATACATAGCTCTTTACAATTTAATTGTTCTCTTTAACTAGATTAATATTTAATCATTAGAAAAGGTGCACTTAAAGCATTCGCGAAAATGTTGTTTTTCTTATAACACTATTCCATGACAGACTTAATTGCAAAAATAGAAAAATAACCGCATAAGATCTTGGACGTAGGCTAAATAGAGAAAATTATATTTGATAACTTTTCATAATGGGTTAATTTTGATAATATATTTAATAAAATGTGGAACTTGGACCACTCAAGCCGAAGTACTTAAGAAAAAAACCTATGCATATATCCCTTTTTTAGATTTTAAAATGTATATAATTAGTATTCTTTGCTGCACTAACCCTTATAGAATCAAAAGATAGATATTTCCTATGCTCTTCTAATGCTCTCTTTGGAAAATCTTCATTCCTGCACTGAATTTGAGCATTAATTACAACCATTTATTTCTGGAAATATACTTTTATTTAGAAATTGATTGCGTTCTCCCCGTCAAGCAAGCTATTATAAAGCGCTCAGAGAAACATTAGTACACTCACACATCTGTCTAATGATTTTAGAGAAACTTAATTTGAATTTGATTTTCATGATTAATATTTGTGAAGTGAAGGAAGAAACGCGAATGTGAATCTATTTAAAAACGTAACTCAAAATTCTGAACTCCTCCCCTCTTTATCGCTCTGTCTGCTTAAATCCAACATATGTTTATATGAATCTCTTTCATCTATTTTCAAGTAGTGTCCTACATTTAGAAATTCGCTTACTTACGATATTTTCAGTCGAAGGAGGTTTTTTTTTTATTGTCAGAATGGTGAATGTGTGTGTCTCACTCACCTCCTTTTGGATCCTAATGGAATTCAGGTGGCGTATGGTGACGGGTGAGTGGCCTGGATAGTTTAAGGGCGAAGCGAGTGAAGATAGTGAATACTAATGAAGAACGAAAAAATTATATAGTTTTATTTCTTCTTCTCTTCAAAATATATTATTAAAATTTAACATATTTCTTATCTCTGCAATCCCTTCAGAACACTGTTGAGATGTCATTTATAAGAAACTATACTAATATATGTATTTCATTTTTTTAAATATCACACATAGCATAAACTCGACTTACCTTTCCCTCTGAAGGATAGTGTTAAGAATTTTATTCTGAATTTAAACCATCATCATAGTTATCTTATCTTTTAACTGATAACTAATCACATATGATTATATTATAATACATGTAGTAGTTAGTGTGTGTGTGTGTATATGTTATATGATTTACATGTTTGTAGATTCTAAACAATAATATTATAGTTTAAAAAAAATTGTATTCACTTTGAAAAGTTAATAATTGTTCACCATTCTCCATTTAGCCCTGAAGAAGCCATCACACGATGTGCGAAAGCTTGGTACCTAAAAACTCCAAGACACGGTTGAACCTGGAAGAAGTATTGGTAAATATTAATAATTATTATTTGATGCTTTTTGTTGGGGTTCGGTCAAGGTAGTGCCCAACAAAAAAAAAAAAAACATCTAATAATAATTTCTACGGAAAAAAAAGCTCTTCAATCGGTAATAATTATTCATTTTTCTAAGATTTTTAACAGTTAAAGACGCATTTCAACGAAGAGGACAACGCAAAAATAAAAACGGAACTGTGTTTCAAAAGTTTCATAATTTTTTTTTAAATAATCACGTTTTCCATAATCACTTGAGAACATCCTGTTTTGGTTTCGAAATGGTCGCTCCCTTTCAGTCGAAAGACCTTGCTTAACATTGTTTACAGAGTCAAATTGCTCTGAAAATAAAGCTAACAGAATTCAGAGTTGAGATGTTGCAGTGAAGTTACCTCTAAACTTCAAAGTTTATGTACATCGATGACCAATATTTGGGGAATGTGCAGATATTGCTTGAAGTCCATAACAAAGTGGAATTTTACTCAGAGTTTGGCAAAATCTCTACTTTTAGAAATAAGGTCGCAATTTGGTTTTTAAACTATTTTTATTTAAACTTTAAAATATATATACATGTTTGTGTGTGTTTGTATTAGTATTCATTTCATGACAATATTACGTTTTCTATTTACCTTCTAAAATTAACAACATAATGACTAAATATATCATAATGTTTAAAGGATAAATTCTCTAATTTTTTTTTTCTTTTTTTGTTCCAGCTTGTTTGATCGGAAAGAAGTTATCTGTCCCAAGGAGGTAAGAACTTATGTATATTACTTTATTTTTGTCCTTTAAAAAAATATGAATGATCAAGTATTGGTCATCATTAATACATATTTTATTTGCATTGCCTTATGATAAATTCCATACATTCTAAATATTTAACGGGTATCAGTAACAATTCCATGTTTCTTAGAGATATGGCTATGATTGCAGCATTGTTGAGTGAGGTGTACTGTTTCATCTATTATCTCATTATACTTATTATTTATTATGAATATGTGATTTTTATATTTAATTAATATATCTTGTATATAGACGGTTGTCTATACTGTAGTAGTTGTCTTCTTCAGAAATTTTTAAAATAAATATGTTAAATTTAGTATTTAAGCTTATCTATGGAAACCGATGGATAATCTTTAATTAGCGACATCGGCCGACTGAGGGGATTTAGAGGGTGGGGAGGAAGGAGAAGATATTTAAGAATGTAAATAGGAGGGTTCTCCGGACCCCTTGTTATTAAACTAAAGAAGCCAAACTCTGTATTTGACCGAGACGTTATTTAAATAGAAATATAAAAAAAATTAAGAATTTTTACCTGATTTTTCGTTCTGTTTTAGGTATAGCACGCATTCTCTTCACGTGTAAATACGGGCCTGTATGTTTGTTGATGTTCAAAAATAAATATTGAATGATAAACGTTTTCCTCCTAAGGTCAATGTAATGAATAAAATCACAGATTATTATTGATTATCAAATTCAAGGTTTAATGAATAAGGTTAAATGTTTTTCTTTTTCAGAAAGTATGAAATCTATTTAGATATCATTCTATGTTAGATTTAGTTATTATTTCTGATAAGTCCATAAGTTATTATGTTATGTTAAATAGCTTATTCCATAAGAAATGGAAATAATTAAATCATATAATATGGAACTAATTATATTTTAATTAAATCATATATCAGCCGCGTTGCTGACAGATTTTTTTTTCTTTTATTTCTCCTAAGAAAATCAAGCTATTAAAAATCTTAAATATGTATAATTTTGAACTGTTTAATGAGTTTGTTAATGACTGAAGTAGGGAGGGGAGATCGAAAGGCAGACCAAATTGAACAATGGTAACCTCCGTTATTCTTAGAGAAGAAAATTATTAGAGACCAATAAGTATAACGATTTAACATTTCTTCGAGGGTTGGGAGGGAATGTTTCAATATATATATATACAGCTTCTATAATACAGGATCGGTGAAGATCCGTTTAGATTTTTCATAATTGGTGTCAATGAACCAACCCCTCAAGAAATGTTATACTTATTGGTTTCTAATCATTTTCTTCTCTCTCTCTCTCTCTCTCTCTCTCTCTCTCTCTCTCTCTCTCTCTCTATCTCTCNTCGGTTTTTTCCTATATTTCTTTTATTAAATACTGATTTTACTTGTGTTATTTAATCCATATATATATACATATGTATGATGGTTATTGATATCAGAGAATTGTATAGGTCATTAGTCAAATAGAAAGCTTTTAAGGCAGTTTTCCTAACAAAGATTCAGAGAATACTTTAAGTTTACTCTGACGAATCTCCAAAATGATCTCCACAATTTATGTTTTAGCAGGTTTCCCAGTTGGAAATTTAGCTATTCACGTTTTAGCTCGACAGGATTTTTTTTTTTTTTAATTTCAATAGATGTTTTATTTATTCAATAGACTCTACTTTCCGGCAAGTCTACAGCGAAATTTACTTTCTTATCTTACTTTTATTAAATTGTTCCCTCGAAGTTATGTAAAATAAATATTGTCATTTACTCTTATTTTTATCCAATTTTAATGAAAATCTTCTTCGATTGTCCAGATCCAACGTGACGAACTTATTAAACTTGAGTAAATTTTGAAATTTGTGTAGTGACGTGAAAAGCTCGATTTCTCTGAGGGAAATTCATGAAAATAAAAGCTAATTTTAAGGTGCAGTAATAAGCGATAAGACTATATTTATCGCTTCTACGCTATGGACATAACATTATCCCACTTATGAAAATATACAATAGTGTAAATTAATAAATTTTAAATAGAGACTATTGAATTCTCGAAGGATCACGTATTCTACTGCCTGCGTCAGCTGAAGATCTACAAGTGACTCAATAGCTTCACAGCTGTTGTGCTGCGACCTTGATAAATAAAGAGGAGGGGGGGGGGCCCTGTCCGCCCCCACGTATCTTCCTCACATTTGCATGAGGCACTTGGAGCCAATCCCTACCTGCTGTCCATCAGCTAGAACTTGGGAACTGAATATGTTTGTTATTATTATATGTTCATAGCCTATTATATATGATGAGAAAGACCGGCGAGGATCATTGGATTCTTTGGATACAGTTGTCTATGGTTCGAGTCCTCTCTAAATATTCTGGTATCATAAAGAATAAATGATACTTAATTATTTCATATTTTGCTCTCAGTCATAGAAATGTGAATTTAGGGACAGGACGTCCCCTCTCGTCTTCATGATAGCCCTGAAGATGGCTAACAATGTAAGACGAAACGTCGGCAGATAATTTTAAAAAAATACACTTTTTTTTTAATTTGTATTTTTTGGATCTACATTGATCGAACCCCAACTAAAATCATCTAATAGTGATATTTAAAGGATATTCGAAATATGGTGGCGATTCGTAGATCTCCTCGATGATTGCTCATTAGCTGATAATTAGCTAGTAAAAAAAGTAGTATAACTAAGAGATAATAAATAATTAAATAAATAATAATAGTTAATAACTACCATTATATTTAGGCATATATCTCAGTATTGTGCATGTGGTGTGTGATATCACTGATAATTATATAAAGTTATGTTAACACCATAAAATATTATTCAACTCTTGTTATTTAAATTATCCTAAGAGGTTAATATGCATACCAGCGCACCAGTGGTTAATAAATACCAGCAAATACTTTTTTTTTTTAATTATTTTTCTTTATTACTAGCAATAGATGAAAATAAAAGGATTTGCCAATTAGCGGAGGAGTGATGAAGATTACATGAGGACACCCGTCATAAAGAAGTATGGGCAAGCTTTTATTTCTCGATAAATAAATTCCCATTGCGGAATTTGAACCCAAGGACCTATCTCAGTAGTCCCGAACAGATCCCCTAGCCTTCTTTAGTTTTTATTGAACTGTGATGTTACTTTAATTTTTTTTTTATAGAAGTTTTACAGACATAGAATTTGGATTTATTTTTTTAAGTCGATTTCTCTGCTGAGCAGTTAAATGATTAAATTCTTGCTTTCACTATACATCTTATTGAGAGATTTAGAGATACAGAGATACATTTTATAGATAATAACCTATTCAGTGGGATAATAATAAATCTTTTTGTATCCTTGGAATGTCTCTGATAAAACATACACTTTAACTCAGTGCTAATAAGGAAAAATCACACATTATCACGTAAACTATATGAGATTCAGGCATTTGACGTAGAGATATGATTCACCTCAGTTTTTTCTCTTAAATAATAATAATAATATCTACAGCAAAAAAAAAAAAAAATCCAATTTAACTATACAATACATTATACTTGGTATCTTCAGTTTTAATGATCTTTCATCAATGTAACTTCGTTCTAGTTCGCTCAAAAAAAAATTTTTGTTCACATGATTAGTGTTTTACTGAAGAAATAAAAAGGGATATATTCAGGAATTTAGCTGGCTGTGTACTTCTCTCTCCCTTCCCTTCCATTTTATAGCCAGGTTTAGTGGATTTATTTTTCCTCCATACTGCTTTCAAGACATAACTTCTCATTTACTCCTATTTATGTTGATCTTAATTAAACTTGAGGAATCTGCTTAGTTAGGGGCTAGCCCTAAGTGAGGGACTTTTTTTTTTTATGTGTGGATCCAATTCTTTTTAATTTGTTTTAGATTTATTTGTTGAGAGTGGTGTCATTGGTCACCTTCTCACCTCTTGCGATTGTCATTTTGTTATTTATAGTTCTTCATTGTAATTGAATTACAAAATGTTTTAATTACAGTAAAGTAGAAATAAATANCTTTTGATATAATTAAATAAAAGTTAAAAAAAAAAAAAAGGTTAAAGATTTATTTGATAAATTTTTATTTATGGAAGAAAGAAACTGTATTGATTAAGCTTTTATTAAATACTGATTTTACTTGTGGTATTTAATCCCTCGATAATTTTATACAAGAAATGCAAGGGAATAGAATTTAAAAAATGTTACTACCCCAGTCGGGACTATAACAAAAGTCTCTGGCTATCTGGGCAAGCGCGTTAACCAGTTACACAACCGAGGCTAGCTAGATAATTTATTCTACTCCCTGCACTCTACTCCGAGTCCAAACCTTCTAGAAAGACGAGTATATCGTCTTACGCTCGAAGGAGCCAACATTGTCAGCTATTGGTTAGACTCTCGGTTTTTTCCTATATTTCTTTTATTAAATACTGATTTTACTTGTGTTATTTAATCCCACTTTAATTTTATACAAGAAATGCAAGGGAATAGAATAAAAAAATCTTACTACCTCTGCCGGTACTCGAACCCGGGTCTCCTGCTTTCCGGGCCGTTATGCTGGCCACTACACCACCGAGGCTAGCCAGATAATTTCTTCTACTCCCCGCAAATTACTCCGAGCCAAAACCCTCGAGAAAGACGAGTATATCGTCTTATGCTCGAAGGAGCTAACATTGTCGGCTATTTGTTAGTATCTCGTTTTTCTTCCTTTATTTATTTTATTAAGTACTGATTTTACTTGTGGTATTTAATCCCACTTTAATTTTATACAAGAAATGCAACGGAATAGAATGAAAAAATCTTACTACCACAGCCGGTATTCGAACCCGGGTCTCCTGCTTTCCGGGCCGTTATGCTGGCCACTAAACCACCGAGGGTAGCCAGATAATTTCTTCTACCTCCCGCAAATTACTCCGAGCCAAAACCCTCGAGAAAGACGAATATATCGTCTTATGCTCGAAGGAGCTAACATTGTCGGCTATTTGTTAGTCTCTCGTTTTTCTTCCTTTATTTCTTTTATTAAGAACTGATTTTAGTTGTGGTTTTTAATCTTACTTTATTTTTATACAAGAAATGCAACGGAATAGAATGAAAAAATCTTACTACCTCAGGTTAACTGCCCGGAAAGCAGGAGTCCCGGGTTCGAGTCTCGGCTTAGGAAGTAAGATTTTTTTTTTCCATTCTATTCCCTTGCATTTATTGTATTAAGCTTTTATGTTTGTTCAATTTCAAATGTCAGTTTGATCATCATATTCTCCCTGAGCTTCAGAATTAGCATCTGACAGTTATTCCATATGAATAGTATTAAGTTATATATGATTGAGAAACATTTTTTTTTTTTTTTTTCATTTTTAGAAGAATGAGCTTATCACATTGAGGAATTTATTATCTCACTTGATTATTGTTTGTATTCGCATTAATCCAGCGAATCAAATGGCTGAAAGCAGTTCCTTACAAGTTGATCTAACGGGGACGTATTACGTCCTCATACCTTCTGTGGCTAATGGGCTTTCCCTCCGGGTAAAGATCTATAAAAAGAGCTGGTTGGAGAGAAAGCTTTTTCTTTTATGTCCCGATCATTGGATTACGTAAGTCTTTCAGCTGATAAATAGCGACCGAGGGAGAGTTTGCCAGAGCTTTATGATCATTGGATACCTTCCCCATGTTCAGTAACCAAAGTAACTGTTTCAGCGTGAGACATGTTTTAGCTTCGATGGACTGCGAGGAAAGGATCATTGGATACCTCCCCCATGTTCAGTAATATTAGTAACTGTTTCAGCGTGAGACATGTTTTAGCTTCGATGTAATAATAGTTAATAACTACCATTATATTTAGGCATATATCTCAGTATTGTGCATGTGGTGTGTGATATCACTGATAATTATATAAAGTTATGTTAACACCATAAAATATTATTCAACTCTTGTTATTTAAATTATCCTAAGAGGTTAATATGCATACCAGCGCACCAGTGGTTAATAAATACCAGCAAATACTTTTTTTTTTTAATTATTTTTCTTTATTACTAGCAATAGATGAAAATAAAAGGATTTGCCAATTAGCGGAGGAGTGATGAAGATTACATGAGGACACCCGTCATAAAGAAGTATGGGCAAGCTTTTATTTCTCGATAAATAAATTCCCATTGCGGAATTTGAACCCAAGGACCTATCTCAGTAGTCCCGAACAGATCCCCTAGCCTTCTTTAGTTTTTATTGAACTGTGATGTTACTTTAATTTTTTTTTTATAGAAGTTTTACAGACATAGAATTTGGATTTATTTTTTTAAGTCGATTTCTCTGCTGAGCAGTTAAATGATTAAATTCTTGCTTTCACTATACATCTTATTGAGAGATTTAGAGATACAGAGATACATTTTATAGATAATAACCTATTCAGTGGGATAATAATAAATCTTTTTGTATCCTTGGAATGTCTCTGATAAAACATACACTTTAACTCAGTGCTAATAAGGAAAAATCACACATTATCACGTAAACTATATGAGATTCAGGCATTTGACGTAGAGATATGATTCACCTCAGTTTTTTCTCTTAAATAATAATAATAATATCTACAGCAAAAAAAAAAAAAAATCCAATTTAACTATACAATACATTATACTTGGTATCTTCAGTTTTAATGATCTTTCATCAATGTAACTTCGTTCTAGTTCGCTCAAAAAAAAATTTTTGTTCACATGATTAGTGTTTTACTGAAGAAATAAAAAGGGATATATTCAGGAATTTAGCTGGCTGTGTACTTCTCTCTCCCTTCCCTTCCATTTTATAGCCAGGTTTAGTGGATTTATTTTTCCTCCATACTGCTTTCAAGACATAACTTCTCATTTACTCCTATTTATGTTGATCTTAATTAAACTTGAGGAATCTGCTTAGTTAGGGGCTAGCCCTAAGTGAGGGACTTTTTTTTTTTATGTGTGGATCCAATTCTTTTTAATTTGTTTTAGATTTATTTGTTGAGAGTGGTGTCATTGGTCACCTTCTCACCTCTTGTGATTTCATTGAATGCTATTTTCAGTTCTCCATTATAATGAAATTAATATTNGCCAACGTTTCGGCTTACATTGTAAGCCATCTTCAGGGCTATCATGAAGATGAGAGAGGACGTCCTGTCCCTAAGTTCACATTTCCATGACTGTGGACAACAAACTCTCCTTTTGATATAATTCTTCTTTTAATCTGATCCTTGTCCTTCTTCATGAAACCTGGGAAATCTGTTTAGTCTACGCAGCTGCTGAGTGATGGACTTTCGTAGAACAGTATCAATATCCAATTTAATGCAAGGGAATAAAATAAAGAATCTAGCTGTCCCAGGCAGGTTCGAGTCCTGGCTTGGACTGTTAGATTTTTTATTCTATTCCCTTGCATTAAATCGTTTTAAATTCACGTGGGATAAAATACCACAATAAAAAAGAAAAAAAAAAAAGAAAAAAATGTGTACCAATATCTGCTCAGTAATTTGGCTACAAACAATGAAGCCATAAATAACTACTTGAAGAGTCAGTCTCTAGAGGTGCGCCTGCTCAGCCGAAGAAGGGAACCGTTCCGCCCTGATGCTGAGGTCAGCTGATCGCAACCCGCCTCCCGCTGGCTCAGTTGAAGGTGTAAAACTCTGCCCTTAGGGGCGCCAGGGTAGATCATGGGATCCGTTCGGGTCTCACAATACTGGCGCTGCGGGTTCGAATCCCGCCCAGGTCAATCTTTTATTTATATTAAAAGCTTGCCCTGAGCCATGGGCGTTTAAAATGGGGTAGCAACCTGTAAATAGCCCCTTCCTCCATGACCCTAAGTGGTTGAATGGGAGGCTAACACCTAATAAAAAAATGAAAAAAAAACTCTGCCCTTGGCCGTGAGAGTTTTCTAGGATAGAACTTTCTTCCGTGATTGCACGGAAGAGTAACTCCCAAGAATAAGATAAATAAGTGATAACTCCATTTAACACAAAATTAGTGCCAATGTATTATTGTTTTTTTTAAACTTCACAATATTATATTGGCCTCTATATATGTAATGGAATAAAATTATTTGGTTCTTTTCTCTGGAAGAAACATTTATGAAATTTCATTCTCATGTTACCCTCAACCTCATTTCTTCTCATGGGATTTTTCTCATATAATGCAAAATGTTTTCTCCAGAAAACTTGCAGATGAAGCTGGTGACCATAGAAGGTCTTGTCGTTGTCATTAATAATCTACAAAGTTGATAGTGTTTATACAAATGGTTAAAGAGCAATGAGTCCATGTTAAGTTTCACGTAAATTAGGATCGCTGTAGTTCAATGAGAGCGCATTGAGAAAGCGCATTTCGGCAAAGAATGTGTTGTGGGAACACTTTCTTTTGCAAGAGGCCATTGAGGCATTCTAACTGGCGGTGCGACCTTGGCCAGCTGTTACTTGCGTCACCACTCTGTCTGACGCTGTTATTGACCGCTGAAAACAAATCATTTATTGAAAGCCATGCCGAGGGATGTTTGCGCCGGCTGGTCCGAACATTTAATCCCGTTCTGACGTTGCCAATTTCCAGATAAAACGTCCTAAATGAACCTTATGATTTACTTCTCGAGACAACAGTATGCAATTCCAATTGACTTGCTTGTTTCCCTTGGATCAATATAGATATCATCGATCAATAGCTATGTGGTTATTGATGGCCTCCAGTTATTGCACTGTTGTTCAAAATCCATTCGACAGGGATCGAGTTAGTTGACTGATTTATTAAGATGATGTCTTAACATGCACTCTTTCGTATTTTAAGAGTGTAGTAGTTCAAACTATATGTCACTATTATTATGGAATAGAGATGAACCTTGAATGTAGACATCCTTTTTCTAGCACGATGAGGGCCATAAACTTTTGTCTATAGCTCTTGTAGGAATCTCAGCTATTCATTATTCTCATGGCGTAGTTAGTCTCTTTCAGGAACAATTTATATGGGAGTTTGAAAAATTTCCGGAAAAAAAGTTACCTGTTCAGTACATTCATTTATCCATTTATTAAATGCTTCATACATTTTTTTACTCAATATTATTAATTTTTTATCTTATTTATTACATTCTGCTAATCTTGCTATTTGATGACATATTATTTACATATTTAAAAAAAAAAATTCATTATATTTCACTTTGCTGGGGGAAGTGGTCCACTGCCCCCTACACCCAATAAAGTTTGGCTTTAAGGCCCAAGAAATCGTGAGGCCATCTCGTTTTATTCGTCTGGAAGGGTTGTAAGGGTTGGAGTGCAACAACAGGGATTAGGCATATGGATTATTGATGTTATATTCTGCATTATCTTTTTTTTCTATTCTATATTTTATGAGCCACAATTGTGTAATTATGTGTGCTAGGCTAAAATTTTACATGAATTCCAAACTGCCAATCGTATACTCATGAAGATGATACTTTTTCCTAAAGCACGGTGTTCAGTAACGCATCCCATCTCTTTCTCATTTGGAAGACAAGTAATTTGTTAGAGGTGTCTACATCCTTGAATGAGTTGTCACCAGTAGGCTAAAATGTCACATATTTCTGAAGAGGCAGGGAGCAGTATACCTTAGCAAACACAAGACGATTAGTTCTTGAAGTGGACTAATGGAGCCGGAATTTGAGCACGGGCTTAGGCTTGAACAACAATATCAAATAATTTAATAAAAAATATAACTAATTTCCATTTTGTGCTCTTACTCAATTTTTATTTCATGTATATGTTATTAATCTTAATCTTCCAATTCGCATTTGTTCGCCTTGATCAGTTCCTTTTTTAAACTTTTTAATTGAAAAGTTTTCCATCAGTCAGGCGTAAGATGACTGTGATTACCTGATATCTTTCTTGTTGATTATGTGAACTCAGAGTATGGTATTCCTCGGAAGTTTGTATTTGGCAAATAAGACGTTTTACTTTCAACTCAAAAGCGCAAAGAAACAGATGAAGAAAAAAATTACATAATAAATGTTTTAAGAATGATAATTGAAATTTTATAGTTCATAAAATGCTTTTAATTAAGAACTTAAAATATGATTAGACATTGACTTTTGTCCTAAAACAATAAATAAAATAATCAACATACTCCGAATATCTTCAGAAGATACTTCAGAATTCCACGGAAACCTGTTACTTGACATTGGTCACTCAAAGTAACTGTCCTTATACATACAAGCGTTGATTTATTAATATAATTCTTCCAACAAATGCACACATCCATATAATAATTTATTTTTATTTTATTTTGTTTAAGTTCCAAGTCTTTAAATTGCGAAAAATCTGTAATTGTTGATTGTGATTGGAGCAATAAAAAACAGCGCCCTAGTATAGTGGGACGAAATTACTGTGCAAGAAATTTTAATTGGGGTTGTCTCCTCTATTGAGAAGGGCATATAAACAACTCACGTGTAATAAATAAGCCTTGCACATTAATAAACTACTTTTCTAAAAAAAAAAAAAAAAAATTTAAAAAAAAAAATCACTCATACAGACACACAGTGATATATATATGTTATTATTGAGCCAGGAGTGAATGGTTGATAATATATCTGAAAGGAAGTGTCTCCTTAACAATTGCTATTTGGGCTTGGCTATAATTTTCAGATATGATTACCGAAACAATTTCTCTCACACATATAATAAGATTTTTATTTCTTTTACCTATTTATTTATTACATTCTGTTTTATATAAGATATTTTTAAATTTTATTACAACAGAAAAGAATGAGAATAAATAAATAACGCATGAGGACAGAACGTAGCTTATGACACCAAAATCTGGTTGTACAATTTTTTTCCTGGTAGGTCACGAGGCCATAATTGTTTGAGTCAACGGGGAGTATTGTAGGGTTTAACAGTTGGGAGCACAGGACCTGTGCTGATGGGTTAGGAGTGTAAGGCAGTCGAATGTAGAAAAGTACTTGCAAAGACTTGCAATAAGAGTGATAAACAATGCTTAAAATATTTTATATATACAATAAATATTGTCTTTATAGGAAAAATATATTTTTATTTNTCATAAAAAAAAAAAAAAAAAATTTAAATTTGTTCAATTTAACTAATTTCTACGAGTGTATTATAGCTGTAAAATTTAAAATTCATTTAAAATATTTTATTTGAACTTTACATATTTCACCTCTTATTTGCTTTTCAGTCATAGTGTGATAGAAAGGATTTAAAAATTCTAAAGTGGAAAACATTTTTATGGATCATTCCAAAAATGTAACGATAAATTTTTCTTATTAGATATTTTTTGTTGGGGTTCGGTCTAGGTAGATCAAAAAAATACAATTTAAAAAATGTGTATTTTTTAAAATTATCTGCCAACGTTTCGGCTTACATTGTTAGCCATCTTCAGTGCTATCATGAAGGCCAGAGGAGATGTCATGTCACTAGGATCCCATTTTCATGACTGGTTCTGCCAGTCCAGTTTAATGTAACGTTGGCAGATAATTAAAAAAAAAAAAACACTTTTTTTTTAATTGTATTTTTTGGCCCTACCTTGACCGAAACCCAACAAAAAACATCTAATAATAATATTTATGGTAAAAAAATTCTCCATTTGTTAAATATTTCTTTTTTTCTTCTTTTAAATCTTGCATTACTCTTCTCCTCAATATCTTTTTTCGTAGCTGTGATTGACGTGTGACTTTACTTGGAAACAATAATAAATTCAACAATAACCAGTTATACTAATGTCACGCCTGACCTATTACGTTTAACTCCCAGCGAAGGATTTAGTTCGGTTCGTCGGTTGAGAAGGCAATTCCGGGGCGGAGTGGAAGAATTGTCGAAGGAAGGTGGGAGGCAATCGGTGATTGGCTGGTCACGAGGAGTCGGTGAGGCTAAAATCGAGCAGGTTATGCAGGCTGTTACAGTAAGTTACCTTCCCACGGCCACTCTTCCTCCTGACAGCTCCAGCCAGAGCTATTTCAAAGCCACAACAACAATGTTTGTTTGAGGTTCGGTCAAAGTAGATTAAAACAAAAATACAGATTTAAAAAAAAATGTGTATTTTTTAAATTAATGTCCAACGTTTCGGCTTACATTCTAAGACATATTCAGGGCTATCATGAAGACGAGAGGGGACGTTGTGTCACCATATTCATGGCTGTAACAGTCATTTCATGGGATCTTTTTTCATCAGTCATGAAAATATGATCTCAGTGACACATCGTCCCTTCTCGCCTTCATAAAAGCTCTGAAAATAGCATATAAAAGCCGAAACTAATAATTTAAAATATAATTTAAGAAATTATAAACTAATGAAAAAAAGAGAATTTAAAAAATACTCATTTTTAAA
>KZ808733.1:63808-74032 GCA_000696205.2 Oncopeltus fasciatus
ATATATATATATTATATATTTGTATTTAGCTTTGTATATATTACAAGCCTTTTAGATCTGTTGAAAATATCAGGGCACTGTGGTGAGTAGGTAAAATTTCTGTGTTTGGGAGAATAAAATTTAAAAAAAATCTAATATAGCTTTCATGTAGGTTGGGAGATGAAAACGCTGTACTCCTGTTCGCCTTCCCCAGATAAAGGGGCATAGATACGTGCCACTTGGGTTAGCAACGCGGTAGCCCCCTGGTTGCGTGCGATGGGACATTACGTACGGTTGGGTGTTTGCGGTTGCAGATTCACTTTGCTTCAGCGAAATCGAAAACTTTAGACTTTTTGTGGTCGGAGTCGGCTGTGACAAGCAGTTGCTCGTTTGTTGTGGGATTTGTATCTGTAGGTAATACCATGGCCTTAGACCAGTCGGGCTTTTATAAATCCCAATTTTGAAAGATTATAATTTTTTCAAGGGGGTAGCTCAAATCCGTATAAAATGAGTAAAATTGCGGGATAATCAACCACATGTACAAACTAGATGTTATACAACAAATGTATAAACTAGATTCTAAGACGGTTAGTTTTCTTACCGCTATTGGATTTTACAAATAACCACTCAAGCGAATTTTAGTGAAAAGCGGTCCTCTGGCGATCAACTGCTAACCGATTAGCCAGTGATAGACTGATAACTGCTAACCGATTGTGATACACTGATAACTGATAACCGATTGTGATACACTGATAACTGCTAACCGATTATCCAGTGATACACAGGTAACTGGGTAACCTATAAGAGCAGCTAGTGGAGCGGGAACTAAAGCTACCTTCCTGCAACGTGTTCGAATCTAGATTCCAGCGAGGAAAGTGTGAAAAGCTGTGTTGAAGTCAGCAAAGAGCTCATTTCTCTTGAAGTAGGATCGTCAACTCTTCTGACTGTTGAGCCACGTCACGGAACAACAGCTCTGCGCCTTCTTTCTCTCAGAGACTCCCATTATTTCTGTTTCTGGCTCTCTCAAGAAATTTCTCTCAAAGAAATCGAGCTGTTCTCTTTATCGCTTCCACTAAATACTTTTTATCTGTCTGCAAGGTTTCGGCTGCTCTCTCTCTCACTCTATGCCCCCCCCCCTAGCCCTCTCTCTCTCTCTCTCTCTCTCTCTCTCTCTCTCTCTATATATATCAAAAATCACACACNACATTTTCAAAATGTCTTTATCATATATATATATGTTTGATTTTCTGTATATTTCTCTCTCTTTTAATAATTTTTATCTGGCAGCAAGGAAAGCTAATTCTTTTGAAGAACAAGTAACAGTTAAATTCGGTTTGTTTATCAGATTTATCTTTTGATAAGATATTTTCTTTTGTCACTTTCTATCGCAAATGCTCATTAATTAAACGGTTTACGAACAGAATCTTAAATACATAATCTGATTTAATTATTTTTAAAATTTTGCAAGCTAGAGAGCGGACATATATATATATCACAGATACCTGTGTATACACACAAACATATGCAATTTGGAACGGCCCTTATTCGTAGGTTCTCTAATCAAATCTGCGGATCGATGAAGTTGAAGCTATTCAAAAGTCGCGTCATGATAGCAACGGGAATAGCTTGTTTACCCCAAAGTAAATCTTTTAATAAACAGGAAATGTCAAGTATGTTTACCTTGCTTACTTTGAACGTTTCCCACTGATGACAGCATTTCATGACAGGCCTGGAAAACTCGGCCACGAGCTACCCTCCGAGCCTATGGTGCTGTCCACGTTTGCCCCACAGAAGAAAGGTCAGAACACCCCCTCCCCCCCCCCCTTCCCCTTCAGAGCTCTCCTTCTGCCCTTTTACACACCCCTGCATTTATGAGCAGATTTCTCTTGGGGGGAACCACCGAGCATTCACTTTGGTCTCCTGCCAGACATTTTCTTCTTTTCCTTACAGGCTCTGCATAAAAATAAAAAAAAATTTTAAAAAGTTCGTCACGCATGAGCTAAGTAATCTAAGCATATTTCCTATGTTTCATTAAAGATGGATATAAATGACAGTAAATGACGATATTCAATTTAAAAAACCGCAGAAAACATTGATTATAAAAGGTGAATGTCCACCAAAGTTGTCTTTAGACTGGGTAATTTGTGTTTTACGTAAAAATGTAAAGGAATATAAATATTGGGAAAATTACATTTTACATCAATTGTATTCTACAAACTTTTCCTAACTCTAATAACAACGAAGATATTACGATTAAAAATTCTGGTCTTCCTCCAAGCCCCCTACCACACATCAGATTTCAACCGAAATTTAATACTTATCAGGTTTTAAATAAATAGCCTGAATATTGAATTTGATTTATGTATTTTGAAAATTATACCTGTATATTTTAAAATATCTTTCTTGATATTCATTTATTTTTAAAAAATCTAATTGAATATAAATGCTATAAAATTACATTTTACACCAATTTTGTTCTCTTACATTCCCTTAATTATGGTAATAATAACTATATTAATATTTTCAATTTAGGTCCCCCCATAAAACCCTACTCTAAATTTTGTCCAATAGCGAACTCATCCAATGATTTGCAAAAAAAACCCTGAAAGTGCCGAATTTGGTTTCACTATTTTCAAAAATACGTACGCAAGAGAAAAAGCGTACAGATACAGATATATTTATCTACATTTAAGCCTATATTTTCAATGAATTCGTTAAAGGCTGGATTGGGTTATGGAGTATAATACGTGTAACTTTTAATTTTCTAACGTTTATTTTCAATAACGATTTTACGAAATTAAGAAAAAGTTGACAAATTTAGCTAAGATGGGTGAACACTTCCTCACCGGCCAGTCTAGAGCAAACTTTAGTGGTCACACATTTTAGCCATTTACTCTTCCATAAATAAATCAAGGTAGTCGCGTTAGTACCACGACGCCACTTTTGACAAATTTCAAAGGATCTTCAACGATCCTACATTAGGGCACAAGTTATGGACCGTTAAAAATTACATTACATATTTGTCTGCATGAGCTCTAGTGTCCGAAATTTTCAAAAATAATAAAACCAAATTCGGTTTTGAGCTTCTTTTTGCAAACCGCATGCATGAGTTCGTTAATGGATAATTCGATTAAGGGGACTAGGGAGAGGGGGTTTAAAGAAAGACCAAAATTAAAGTCTAAATTTCTTTGTTATTATAGGCATTAAAACAAAATATATGTAAAATTTATTTTTTAAACATTTATAATTAATAATAATTTCCGAAAACCCATATTTAGAAAAATATTTAACAATTAATTTCGAATGTTGGGCTCTTTATTTAAAGTTATTGAACCAAATTCGGTATTAATAATTTTTCAAATTGATTGTAAATCCTTGAAGGAATTTATTTTGGTGTTAATCGAAAGATTAAAATAGGAAGTTAAGAAGGAGGCCAAAAATTATAATCGTAATATCTTCGAAGTTAGAAGTTTTAACAAGATTTAAATATATATTTAATACTTATAACACACGTTGTTTTAAGTTATAAGTTTTAAAATTTCTATTAACGAAAACAAAATTTAAAGAACTTAATAGGTTAAGTTGTAGGTAAATTGTTGACCGTCAAGTTTTATGAAGAGAAAAAATAAATGAAAATATAGAGCTGTGTGTAATCGACTATATAAAATGGATACTGAACATATTGCAAAGAAAAAAAATTAATAAATTTTTATTAAATTTTCTTTGTTAGATTATCATGTATAGACATGTTTCTATATTATTTTTGTATGTTTCTTTTAAATATTCAGCCCTGAAGAAGATCTGAAATGCAGGCAAAAATGTTAGGTAAAATAAAAACTTTTTTGATTTCAAATTAGATTTTAATTCTTCAATTACTAAAACCGAGTTCCTGACAATCCTCTCTTCTTAATAGGATAAATTTAAATTTTCTAACGCTTATTTATTTCCTAATGGAAAAACCGAGCTCTTTTCCCACCCTAAGACTAAACATTTGTGGCCATACTTTTGTAATTTATTGTTCTCTCTGGCTTGTAAATGAATGTTGTGCCTAAACTAAAGGAAGTCTGCTTAGGTTTTGTGTGACAGACCTTTGTGAATTTAAATTCCTTCTTTTTATATATATATCCTGTTGATTGACACATGAGCCTGTTGTGTCACTTGTTTCCTTTTTCACATGCGCAGACACAAAATAGGGGATGAATAGTGTCCCCCTGTCTGACGCCTTGGCCATTCTCACTCGGCGAGAAAGATGCAAGTAACCTACTTCATATATTCCCTCATCATGGAAGGTTTCTTTGCCCAGAGATACTGAGGTTTCTCGCTCAGTGGTTTGTTCCAGTCGTCGGATTCATGTTAATGTCAGTGGGATGTACTAGCTCACTTTCACTACGGATATTTTTGTTCGAAACTCTTAATTGTGGAGAATTTCTCAGTTCAGGCTGCCTGGATACTCGGTTGGTCATTAGGAATATCCATTAGGAATTAGTTCACCCCTTTGATACACATTGTATATATTTCTCTAGAGGTTCCCCAGGTCGCCTCGTGAGAAAGTAGAGTGAGTGTGAAGGCGGTCTCCGTTAGGGGTGGCCCATAACCTCCCACAGACCAATGACAGGAACCGGTCCCTGGCTCTGAATTGGCGGCCCTCTCGACACTCAGCCTCCCTCCGGCGTGTACAGGGAGAGAGATACTGCCTCTTTGAGGGTCGACTCTTCCTTGTTGGATTCCGGAGCATACTGTGTGCACAAAATATATTTTTGCGGATTTCCCGCAACGGAATTAACATTTTCAAAATGTCTTTATCATGACAATTCCAAAAAAAAAAAAAATTAACAGATATTCATCCATCCTACATTGGAGAAGCTATCAATAAGGAAAGTTCAAAATTATAGCGACTGAAATTTTTGAAATGATGAAACCAAATTTGGTAGTTATTTTTGACTTATATTTGTAAATCGTTACATAAGCTCCTTAATGGTTAAAATTGACTGAAGAGAATGGGGAGTAAAGGACCAACATTTTATACATTAATATCTTCGTTATTATTAGCATTACTAAAAAATGTGAAGAACAATATAGGTTTAAAATATAAAGTTTATATTTCATATGGTTGGTGAGTGTGTATATATATATATTTGTGTGTGAGTGTGTCTACTAACATTTTACAGGCTACAGTCTCTTAATGCAATTCGTGCAGCTTTCAATTACAAAACGAAAGAAAAAGTTCATTATCATACCTTCTATTATCTGTCTTCATTGGAGAAACCAATGAAGACGGATAATAGAAGGTATGATAGTTCTATATTCATTGGTATTGAAAATTACTTTTTAAAAACTATCATACTTTCTATTGTCCGTCTTCTTTGGTTTCTGCAAATATAGAAGATAGAAGGTATGATAGTTCTATATTCATTGGTGGTGGAAATAACCTTTTAGATTATTTACCTTTTAAAAAGTTCATTGTTAAGCCAAATTGGACCAATAGGAGAGGTAGCTTCTTGTCTTAGTATATGTAAAAACGTTTTTTCGATGTAGCGGGCGTAATACAGTTTTTGAGGGTAATGAAAAACAGGTTTTTTTTTATAGATAAAAAACGCATTAAAGGAGTTACACAGCGAAATTGAATAAATAGAAGAAGGAGATTACCCGAACCATACATTTTTAATTAACTAATTTGCGGCCTATAATCTGAAATTAGTAGTTTTCCTTGGTATAATTTGGGATATTACTTTTAAATGTAATTTAGAGTGCATTTAAGAGTGAAATTTAACGAATAAGAGTGGAGGATTCAGTGTACGCGTTATATTTATTCCAGAATAAGGTACATGCTACTTGAATAACAACTTTATTCATTGATAAAAGATAAATTTTATAAGTGTAGGGCATTACATTAGATGAAAAGTTCAAAGAAATAATCCATTACTACTATACTGAGGAATTAACTTAGTTTACGCAGCTCCTGCGTGAGAGTTATTTATTTATGTTTTTTTTTGTTTTGAAGAGTTAGGTAAAGGTTACGAAAAAGCGCCGTCGTGTTTGGAGGAAGTGTCTTAGTTTCATTGTGTACATGAATAAGTACAGTTGTTAACTGTGCTCTTTTAGGGCGTTACGGTGGCTAAGCTTCATGCTGTGATGAGCTTTAATTTTTTCATGTTGTTTTTTTTTTTAAATTTTCTCCGCCTTTGTTTGTTTTTATTTTATTTTTATATTATTTGGATTCATTCTGAAAAACCCATGAAAGGAATAAGCTATTATTCCATAAGCAGCTTACTGTTTAATATTTATTATGCCTTTTTTTTTTCACTAAACTATGAACTAGTTCTTTACAAATTTTATAAGAATAGTTTTTGATACTATGAAAAAAGGAATAGCTATTTATTGCTCCCGAACACCCATAAACCGAAAATATAAAAAAAATTGTTTTGGTCTTATATGGATATTTTCCTAACTCCATAATAATTTTTATTTAAATAAAATCACTTTATCCTTTCCTTTCTGATATATCCGATATATGAGGTAAATAATCTAAAGGGTTATTGTAACTACCAATGTATATAGAACTATCATACCTTTTGTAATCCGTCTTCATTGGTTTCTACAAACCATCTTGGGAAGATGGTTTGCAGAAACCAATGAAAACGGATTACAAGAGGTATGATAGTCCGATAAATGATTGTAAATACAATTGATTGGGTAACAGGTCACTCAGGGATTCCTGAAATGATGGCTTCAAATAATATATGACTGGCATGTAGTAGTAAGACATTCTGAATTGCTTTGGAATATTTTCTGCTCGTTATATCTCTATGGCAGGTTGAAAGCAAGAAAATAAATGGAGAACAGTGACGTGGAGCAATTACCTACACAGATTTCGCTAAAAAGACCATTCCCCCTGAGTGTTCGCATAAGACTATTATTATTTGCACTCATTTTTCACAAATGCAAACTAATTACTGTCTTTAAGACTACATTCTTTCTTAAGAAAAAGAAAATAATAGGTTATTTTATGGCAGGGGAAAAAAAAAGTGGCATTAATCTACCTGGCTTACAGTTGCATACCCATCCCATTACCGATTTATGAATAAACGGTTATTGGTCCATTTTCATATCATAAAATATGATAAATTACGGCCGAGACATAGCCTAAGCTATATTCCTCACCAGCACCTATTATATTTTTGAGTCAAAATCTATTGCTCATTTTTCACCCTTTATCTCTTCTATATCATGAACCTCATTGCCCTCATAACCATTCTATTTCCATGCGAAGTTGAAAAAGAAAAATTAAGAAGCAGAAAATACTGATTTTATCTTCCTAATACAATAATAACCTAATTAAAATTTTCTTTGTTTCTGTTAAGTTTTTTTTTTTACTGAAGCTCTACAGCTTTCGATTATTTAAGAGCCATGGAGGTTTAGAATAATACTTTCATAGCTCTTAAATAAATTAAAGAAACATAACTTCATAGGTCCTAAATGTGTACGCAGCAAAAACCGGTGGAGCTACGTTAATTTTTTTTTTCCTTTAATTTATTTAACTTCCCTTTCAAGCACTGAGAGTCGAATTGGAAAGGGCAATTTGCAGGTAGCCTTCATAATTTAAACATCCAGGGATCTGTTAAATCTTTCATTCCTCGATAAAAGTTTGCCAAGAATGTGACTAGAACCTGCACCACCAGAAGTACACTGATCCCTTAGCTTACCCGGAGTCTCTTAAATCAATCAATTAAAAAAACAAAAAAAAAAAAAAAAAACCGTTTTATTTGATATTTTATTGGTAAAGTGTGGGGTTATTATTTCATATAAAGCGATAAGTTCAACAAATAACTTTATTCTAACGTTTCAGACTAATTCTAATAATAGGGAATTCTAAAAACATTTAAAACTATTTATAAATTAATTTAACAAGCATGACCTTAAGCAATATTTTAATTGTTTTTTGACTACTAATAAACATTTTCTCTTTTTTTAAGGATGGTCAATAGGTCCCTCCATCTTATTGTATTATTTTTATTTGATTTTATCTTTGTTTATACATTATTATTCTCCCTTGGAAAGTTAAAATCGTATAAATAAATAGTCATTCTTTGGAGACTCTCCTGACCTTATGGCACTTGTCGGTAGTGAAGATAATTTTTTTAATTGTTTGCCAAATATTTGTTTAACTTATGTACCTTCCTTTGTTTCGTTTGATCTAAATTTGATTTGTGATGTTAAATTTAAATACTCTCCCGCCCCTTTTTTGTTCTAACAATTTTCACCACAACAATGGCTTTTGATAAGATAATTCTCTTTGCAGCAGGGTATTTTTTCCTGTCTCCTCAAAGAAAGCTCTCTTATGAGGCAGGTGGAAAATGTTCCGAGTGAATGTTCGAACACAAACTGATTACACTGCACAACAAAAAAATATTTTTTGAATGTTTCCCACACTAAATTAGTCTATTTCTACTAATTTTGGGGTGATAAAAACGAAAATAACATTGAAAAATTTTTATTAGCTCTGGTTTTTGAGATATACAGCACTTAATCTTAAGTTATACTATACGTGAAAAGTGAAAGTACAAAAAACAATATTGTTATGTTTCTTTTAGAATATTTTAAGTACAAAATTGATAAAAAAAAACATTATTCTTAGTGTTTTGACAAATAAAAGAGGTTTGTACCACCAAATTTCAATTAAGTCAATCCGATGTATTGTAAGATCGCTGTCGTTTAGCTTGTCTTTTATAAAACACTTCTGGAGCATTCTGTACTGAGATATTTTCACACGTGGAAATACATTAAAATCATCTAATTTCAACCCCGAAACAAAAACTTTGTTGTTCAGTGTTATCCACCAAATAAATGTTTCCTCAAAGGTTATTAGCAGATTTCCCTTCGGAGACTGGGGCTGGGGTTGCTTTTCAGTTTAGTACCTTGACTAGTTTTTTGAAAAACCTTGCAGTAAATAATAAGTATTTTGGAGAGGGAATATTAGTCATTTCAATGTAAAGATATTTGCCTTAGGTCTCGTAAACGTGAATAACAGCTCAAGTTCTTGAGGGGAAATTTTCTCAAGTCCTATGAGTTATTGTGTTATAGATATATATTTATTTCCTCAGAATATTATTAATAAAGTATATATATNATACAAGTTATATGTGTGTGTGTGTGTGTGTAAACACACACATACAGGTAGGTAGGATCGGGTTTAGGGGCGATCAACCCTTAGATTATTACGCCCCAACACACACATACATATTTTCCTTAAGGGAAGTAGGTCATGACTATGTATATATATTTGTGTGTGTTTAGTCATACATTGTATAACTCCTTACATATACTAATAATTACCCAACTACTATGCTAATTATGCTGACATTATAAACACTGTTCCAAGCATTCCCAGATTCTAGCTCCAGCCAAACGAACCTTTCTTTGCATTTCTCTGGTGTGTCATCCTAGTAATTTGTCCTAGAACTTGCCCATATGTTGTAATTGCACCTCTGTAGTAACTAGTCAACAAGTTTAAATAATTGAAATTTTAGGATACAAAATAAAAAAATGTCTTTTTAAAAACTTAACTGAGCCAAAGAGATATATAACTCATATATATCTGTGTGTGAGTATATGTGTGTGTGTGTGTGTTTATATAAACCTATTTTAAAGTTTATATTAAAAAACCTTTAAAAAAATTAAAACTATTTTTATTCTATAGATTTTTATCGTAACGCTAATATTAACAAAGATATTAACCCTTAAAATTTAATTGTTTAACTCTAAACCCCCCATCCCTCTTGCCCGATTTCCCACGGATGGCTTAGTTCTCTCCCTTCAATAGAGAGCTTAATATAGATAGATATGCATTTGTTTGGGCGATAAACATCTAGGTTATTACGTCCTAACAATTACGAGAAATGTCTATTCTACAAATTATAAAAAATAATTATACTGTCCTTAATAATTATACTAGTTAATTGTCTAAATTTATTTACACTATATAAAAATCATAATTTTACCCTAACAATGATATTAACATTGAAATAACAAATAATAATAATATATTTCATTTTTTTAATTTTTTTAATTTTTTGAGGCAAGCTGATATATAATAACTTTCCCCCCCTACCTTCCTTCCATTCAGGTCTCTGTTTAAGTCTCTCACTTCGGGAGGGACTATCTACAGATAGATGACCTCTTAAACACCCATAGCACTGCTTCAGGTATTCCTTTCGCAATAAAAACCTTCCTTAAGGTAGGATTCGA
>KZ808733.1:81387-110033 GCA_000696205.2 Oncopeltus fasciatus
GCAGGAGATCCATTTTGTTGGTCAATCTGGGACAGATAGATTTTTTATTCTATTCCCTCTCATTAATTGTTTAAAATTTACGTGGGATAAAAAACCACAACCAAATAAAATATTTATAAAGAAAAAATTAAATAAAGTAAATGACGAGAGTCGACAAATAGCTTGACAATGTCAGTTCCTTCGAGTGTAAGACGAAGTTCTTGTCTTTCTCGTAGGTTAGGCTCTCGCCAACATAGAGGGAATTGAATGAGATACCTGGCGCGTCCTGGTAGCATAACTGGTAAGTGCACCGGCCCGGATAGCAGAAGATCCAGGTTCGGTTCCTGGCTGGGACAGTTAGATTTTTTATTCTATTCCCTCTCATTAATTGTTTATATTATATAATATTTTCGATTAAAATTAATATTGCGAAGGAAATAAAAAAAAAAAAAAAAAGAATTAAGTGCAGTTATTGGAGCCCAACTAATCTATTTTCAAACATATAGCCAATAAATATATATTTAATATATGCATAATGTCAAAGACTGAGGAAGCAGGTAATGAGAGGAGACGGGTATCAGACTCCTATGGTAAGGGATAACTTTTGTTATGGCCTTTGATGTCAAGTGCCTTGCTATAAAACAAAAAAAAAAAATATGAAGTAAAACCTTTCTTACCATCCAACTGCTTAGCAACAGTCGCAATACCCTGACGTAAGGAGGTTCATTACGGAGGTCGTAATCCAGCAAGATCGTGGGAACCCTTCACGTCATCAAGTGGGTTTATACTGACGACATGTTAATTACGAAAGAGCCTTCTTGTATTCCACTGTACGCTTACGTATGTCTATGAGTCAATGCATTTCATCCTCTAATTAACATGCAGGTACATGAAAATTCCCAACTGAGTAGGAATAGGGTAGCTTAAGAGGCAGAACAACTTATGTATCAAATTGGGACCTTAGATGAGTCTATTATGTATGTCAACATAGACTCACACAGACACGCGTTCGAGCGCGCGCACAATATATACATGTACAACTGTGTTTGCGTGCGTGTATGTACCTACATACAGGCCTGTATACTCAATCGTATTTACATCCTTGATTAAAGATCTGCATGTTCTATCAGATAAACAACCTTTTCTAAAGGTCTGTATACTCCATAGGATATACAACTCTGACTAATAATCTAACCATAAAACCAATGGCCAGTGAACCTTAAGACTATTTTTTATGTCCTTGGGTTTCAGGTAATATATGTTAGTATTGTCCATTCTGTACTCAATTCATGTTGATGGTATTATTATGGTTTTTTTTTTTTTTTTTTCCAAATAAGCACTCAACGACTTGGTTATCAGCGCCTATGATTCTTAATATTAATTCCTCGGAAGGCGAAACAATAAAGACGGCGGAACCCCCACGCGATCCCCCAAGCCCGCCACGGAGCCACCGGCAGCACTGCAGGAACCAGGCTTGCCCCTAGACATTCCGGTCCGACTAAATTCTGGCTGCCATACCTGGGGGTGAGGATGTGCACGGTTGGACCAGGCCGTCCACATCCTCCAGGTCGGCCTCCGAGTTCCAACAGCGCCGACCCGCGGCCCCACAACGGACCCAGCGACATCACACGGGCGGCCCCACCACCGATCCACTGTCTCGTGGATGACTAACCTGGATAGATTTGAGAGATTTTCAAGAGGGAAGGATTCTCATATTAGCGGGGTTAAAGGGGTATAAACATTTTTTTGGTTTAACTAATGTTGAGCCTATTCATTGAGGTCTGAGAAATTAAGTTAATATTGGTGAGTATTTGTAGATTGTTACTATATTTTATTATAGTAACCTATTTCTTTTATGTAACTGATAACTCGATTTATATTAGTATCGTTATCTCCAAGTAGTGTTTCTATATTTTCGGTCAGCTTGAATTTTTGTTTTATGGGGCGGTATGAAGGACAATCTGAAAGCAAGTGAACCACTGTAAGTGGGTCATGGCATGAAGGACAGATAGGTCGTTCTTCTTTTGTAATCAAATAGCCGTGAGTGGCTCTACAATGTCCAATTCGTAAGCGGGTAATAAGAACTTCTTCTCTTCTAATTTCCCTAATGGACGAATGCCATTGTTTGACTGTCTGCTTTATTGTTTTTAATTTGCTTGGAGGACTTTCGTTCCACATATTTTGCCAGTTTTCAGATACCTTCTTCTTCAGAGGTGCTGCTAGGTCTTTCGGTGTGACAACGGTTCGTATAGGGAGCTCCAGGGTTAATGCAGCTTTTGCTGCTTCATCTGCCAACTCATTGCCCCGGATTCCGATGTGACCTGGGGCCCAGAGCAACAGTACAGATTTTCCTATTTCCGAACACACAGTTATCTTTTCTTGTACTTCAGCAATTGCAGGATGGTTTGTGTACATATCATCTAAGCCCTGTAATGCGCTTAGTGAGTCAGTTATGATGGCAATTTTTCTTTTTGAAACAGTCATGCATCTGTACAGGCCGGCAGAAATGGCACATAATTCAGCTGAATATGTATTAGAGTAGTTGTGGAGTCTGTATTTGTAGGTAGCACTAGACGTGACTACAGCATATCCGGTAGCTTGCTCGGTTCTTGACCCATCAGTGTATATGATTTCAAAGTCTTTCAGGGTGTTTAGAATTGTTTCAAATTTATCGCGGTAAGTAGGTGGGGATGTTTTATCTTTTTTGAGTTTGGCCATTGAAATATTGCAATTAGGTCTAATTCTTCTCCAGGGAGGAGAATGTGGTATTTTGTTTTCTATTTTAATTTGTTTTAATGAATCTATGGCGGTTGATATTCTATAAGCTAGTGGTTTACTGGAGGAGTTATTATTATTGAATTTCCTGATGTACTTTAGTTTGAATAAATAAGCATGTGCAGGGTTGGATGGGTTAAAGTATACTCTGGAGGCGTAGTTAATGGCGAGTTTTTGTCGTCTGAATAGTAGGGGGGGAATCCCGGCTTCTGCACATAAGGAGAGTACTGGACTAGTGCGAAAGGCACCGGTGGCTGTCCTTATGCCTGCGTGATGGATTGTATCCAAGCGGATAAGGGTCGTGGTTTTGGCAGAGGCATATATAAATGACCCATAATCAATTTTAGAGCATATAGTAGTATTATAAATTCTCAGCATTGTGGTTCTGTCGGAGCCCCATTTGGTCCCGCTAAGAACCCTCAATAGATTTAGTTTCCTGAAACATTTTTCCCTAAGCTGCTCAATGTGGGATCTCCATGACAAACGCTTGTCGAAAACAAGACCTAGAAATTTGCAATTTTCAGCATATGGTATTAGTGCACTATTTAGGGTTAGCAATGGTGATTCTGGAGTATTTCTTTTCTTGGAAAAATGTAAACACTTAGTTTTTTCAGTAGAGAACTTTACACCATTTTTTTTAGCCGTTACTGACATTCTATTGATAGCATCTTGGATTTTTCTATGTACTGAAGTAATGTCATGTCCTCGGCAAAATATCGCTAGGTCATCTACATATTGATACATTTTGACTCCTCTGGGTAGACTCAGAGCAAAATCTACCATTGCTAGGGCGAAAAGCGTTGTACTAAGCACACAACCTTGCGGCACCCCATTTCGCTGTTCATAGTCTCGTGAGGTCACATTACCTATGCGAACATGGAACCTCCGGTCTTTCAGAAAATTTCTTACAAAGATTGGTAAGGAGCCTCTAAAACCCAATGCATGGAGTTTTTCCAGTATGCCATGTCGCCATGCTCGGTCATAAGCCGACTCTGCATCAAAAAACACGCCGATCCCTTGCTCTTTATTAATGAAGGTATAGTGCAGTTCGGCTTCAAGTTGCACAAGGTGATCAGTTGTTGACCGACCTTTGCGAAAACCACTTTGTGTCTTAGGTAGCATGTCATTTTTCTCTAATATCCACATTAACCTCCTGTTGACCATCCTTTCGAGTACTTTACAGAGACAGCTGGTTAATGAAATTGGTCTATAGTTTTTTGCTCGCCGCTTATCTTTCCCATTTTTCTCAATTGGAATAAGTTCCGCTAACCTCCAGGCATCTGGGAACTTTCCCTGTGCCCAACAGTAATTATAAAATCTTAATAGCCAGTTGCGTGTATCTGATGGCAGATGCTTTATCATCAAATAATGGACTAAATCAGGTCCTGGAGAAGAGCCTCTGACACTTTTCAGAGTATTAGTCAGTTCCCAGTCAGTGAAAGGGGTATTGTAATATTCCTCATTATTGCTTGTAAAATCTATGTAATGTCTTTCACGTCCTTCTTTATATGTCATAAATTCTTCCTCGTAATCAGCATTGAACAGTTCGGAGTAGTGGGAAGCAAATTTTTCTGCTACCTTAGTTGGGTCGTCCGTAAGTTGTCCGTCACAGTCAATTGTGTAAGAGCTCGGTTTGCTTTTTCCTTCAATATTCCTTATTGCGTTCCAGATTGTTTTAGATGGGGTATCCTTGTTCAGTGAAGCTGTAAAAAGTCGCCAAGATTCAGCTCTTGATTGGTTGAAAGTTCGGCGACATATTGCTCGTTGTCTTCTAAAATCTGATAGATTTTCTGGGGTCATATTATTCTTGAATTTCCTCAAGGCTTTTCTACGCTTTTGTCGAGCTATCTTGCATTCTTCATTGAACCAAGGTACTGGTGGCCGTCTGTACTCTTCAGAGCTTAACGGTATGCTCTCCGTAGCAGCACTTATGATTGCTTCTGTTATTAAATTATTTACACCGTTCACATCTAAGTTTTCTGGTTGTAAGTGTGGAGGCTTGGCTAAGTCTGTAAATTTACACCAGTCAGCTTTATTTATTTTCCAGCTTTTTTTCTTTTTAATGGTTTTACAGTTGCGGGAGATACAAATTTTTATGGGGAAATGATCACTTCCATGAAGTTCTTCAAGTGGGAGCCATTCGGTCTGAGTGTACAGGGCAGGTGATATGGCAGCAATATCTATGGCTGAATATGTCCCGTATGATGAGCTAAGGTAGGTTGGTTCACCGGTGTTTAAAAGTACTAAATGATTGCGAACGAGGGCTTCTTCTACGATATTTCCTCTATTATTAGTGGTACATGAGCCCCAGATGCTATTATGTGCATTTGCATCGGCTACCAGAAGAATCGGCGCTGGGGTTTGTCCTATGATGTTATTCAATTCTTCAACATGAAGTTCCTGATCGGGAGGGAGATAAATATTTAGAAGGGAAAATGCTATTTTCGTGTGAACTCTAGTAGCTATAGCCTGTAGATTTGTTTCGAGGGGTATAGGATCGGAGAGTACTGAAGAAATAACGAGGTTCATGACTCCACCGTGGCCGCGTGGACCCTCATTCACATCTCGTCGATAAATATCGAACCCCTTTAGTGAAAATTTGTCAATGTTGCGTAGACGGGTCTCCTGGAGTGCTAGGCAAATTGGTTCGTATTCTTGTATGAGGATTTTTAAATCATTATACCTTGATCTTATCCCGAATAAATTCCACTGTATAACTGCCATAAATTTGGGTAAAAATATTTAGGTCGCCTAATATAACATGAGGAAAGGAAATATAATTTATAGTTTGGTAGAGATCTTATAGAGTAGAAAAAATATATAGTGTTGAAGAGGATAACTGGTGTATATTTATAATATGTAGCCGAGAATAAAATCGTTTTATGAATATAAAAATTTACAACGAGGTACAATATTGGGTAATATATATTACACGTAACGTAAAATGATTTCACAATATTATAGAGAGTATTAATAACTGCAATATAATATAATGAGTAAATGGCTACTAAGTTCGTATCTGGTAAATCATGAAATAAGTTAATTAGAAAATAAAGTACATAGTAAAAAATAATTATTAGGTAGAATTTTATATATTTATGATTCCTTACCAAAGAAATATTTATGTTTTTAACGGGAGGGTTTTTGAAAATTTTTTTAGGATTGGTTAAATTTGTAGATTTGCAGGGTCTGCAATAATTTTTTGACATAGAAGAAAATTTGTAAATTATTACAATAATTATTTCGGATTTATAGAAAACACGTAACATATATAAATAGACTTTAAATGCCAGATAATAAGTATTTGTGAGGTTAAGGCAAGACTGATTATTATGGTTGTTAATACTTTAGAATAATTATGTCAATGTTATGTGAAGAATATCTTAATTTATGTAATTAAAAAAAAAATCTCGTTTAACAGGACATTCAATATGCTATTAACATTGACATGCTGTTCAATTACCCGGCCTCAACTTCTACAGTAAATGAATAATGGTCTTACCAGAAAAGTATAGGAAACAAAGGAACTAAATTTAGTTTTTGAGCTTCTTTTCACTAACTATTGAATGGCTACAACTGGAACTGTAGTAGAAAGGCTGAGTTTGTTAAAGAATGAATGTGAGTGGAGTATTATCTGATCTACTGAGAACAAGTGCAAAAAACTATTTTGGTTTAGCAGAAGTAATATTAGTTTAAAGTACTAAAATGCGACTCAGATTTGTTTAGTGATAAAAGCAATATATTAGGAGCTACAAGAGGAATTGTAAAATTAAGAGTGGGTATTCACATGCTTCGTAAACTTTAATTCAATTGTTAATAAGCCGTAATTATTTGACTTTCTTAATGAAATTTTACACGGCACTTTTAAATTTTGATAAAAATAAGAGATAGACTGAGTTTATTATTGAGCGAAATTGGTTGAATAGAAGTAGAGTATTACCTAAGTATGAGTACAAAAAGCATTTTATTGTTATTAATAAATGATATATTTTATTTATTACTATTTAATAATACAATAGTTATTTATCTGAATTAATTTATCTATAATGAAATGAGAGGGAAAGGAGATTTAGAGAAAAGTCAAAATATATAAACCGAATATCTTCTTTATAATTCCTTCTAGGAAAAAATGTATTGATCTTGTTATGCGTAAAATTTAATTTTCACTCTTTTTCTAGTATAGTGCCAGGTTTAATGGTCTTTCCTTTTATGCTCATAATTTTCCTGCTTATAAGATATAAATTTTCACATAGTTTTCTTTTTGTCCGCCTTAATGAACATGGGAAATTTACATAGTTTATGCACGTCCTGCATGACAGGATATTTTTTAAACATTTTAAAAATAATTTTTTTTTTTTATCTTTTAGTTGAAGCCTACAATAATAAAAAAAAAATGAAGCAATTAATAATGAAAAAGAACTAATTCTAGTGAAGTTATAATAAAAGTTGCTTATAGAAATAGTTACATTTTTTCGGATATGGTCTACTTACTAAACTAAAATATTATCTAACATTAATAAACAGTATGTGTAAAATTCATTATCTGGTATAATTATACAGAATAAATAAATACATTCTTCTCTTAAAAAATTAATATTGAACTTTAATGACTTAATTGCCCCCTCCCCCCTGTTGAGTAAATAATTTTTTTTTGTTTTGTATTCACAGAAATGGATCATCAAAAAGTTTGGGTCTCAGACCCAGTGGAGGGATTTGTCCAAGGTCTGGTCATAGATATAGGGATGGATGAAGTCACAGTCCAGCTAGCTGACAAAAAGAACTCTAAAGTCACAGTCAGCCTTAGCAGGACCTACCCTGCTGAAGAACATGATAATAAGGACTTTGATGACAATTGTAAGTTGTTAATTGTTTATGTAGAGCTTAAAAGTCTTATTGAAGAAATTAAATTTTTGGAATAATACAGAAAATCTTTTCTTCGCATCCACTTTGACAATGTTTGTTATGATTGAGTAATGGTGAATTCAATGTAAGAATTTTAAAGGACTAGAATTATTAGAAGTAAGTTCTACTCCATTACAATAGCTAATACAACTTTCAAGCTATTATAATCATATAGAGATTTAATTTAGTAATGATACAATATATTTAGTTTAATAATTATTATATTACAATCTATTAGCATATTATAACAAGTACATTAAAATTAATGCAAGCAAGACTTAGGTAATTAAAACATAGATGGATGTCAAATATTATTCAACAACAGGCAATTGTTATATTTTTAGGAATAATGTGTTTCTTCCATATTTAGTTTTATCAACTCCTACTATTTTTTCTACTCTTTTAGGCATAAAAAACTGATTTATAAGTACATCTCAGCTTTTATTTTCCAATCTTGCATAAATGATTGTTTCATACTTCTTACAGACTGTACTCTCAATGTTTTTTATCCTATAAGACAAAGGATAAATAAAAACCTCTGAATATTTTAACTTTTTTCAACTGTTTTTTTTTTGCACCTTTTGCAAGCCAATAAGATTTGGAATAATGGAGATTAGATAATTATGAAATAATCCCCGATTTGTACAAGAAGAACAATGTATGAACTTATTTAAATTAAAATCAAAATATGGTAATAATTATGAAGGACTTTTTGAAGCTATTTTTTTAATATCTAAACAAAGATATATGATCTTTTCTATTTTTACATCGCCTCTTCCAATAACATACATTTGGAACTGGAACTTTCCTGTTCCAAAACAAATGCCATAGAGTTGCGAAAGCTCACATTTAATATTTGACTAACTCTTTCAAGTTTAGGATTATGCTTTTCAAGTATATTCAATGGGTCTATTATCCTCTTGGTTCAAGAAGCACTTGAGGTTTGGGAACTAGCATCTATAAAAAGGGTTAATTCTTTATTAGGATTAAAAAAATCAATAATTGGGGCTTTATTGACTAATTCCTTAAGAGCTTTTTCTATATGAGTTTCCCATCCAAGCTTATTTTTACTTTCTGCAAATGTTTTGTATAGCAACTTTTATCTAAGAATTTTATATTAATTTGAACTCATAACCAAAAAATTTGATGCAAATACTTAATTTTTATTTATATTTATTAAAACAATTGTATGATGTGTTTATACTTATTTCTCATTTGATAAAAGATTGTATTTTACTTTCTCTTTAAAGGTTCTCTAATGAATCTTAATGAAGCCACTTTATTAAACAATATAAGAAATCGATACAAAAAGGACAAAATTTATGTAAGTATTATTAGAATTAATTAATAAAAAAATTAATTAAAATTTATTTTAAGAAAAGACATCTAACAAAATAAAATAAAAACGGCTATTAAGTTAGGTGATGAAAATAATAAATTTTCATAAATTTCAGATCATTAATTAATTAATTTCAGATTCATAATTATTTTAGTTTTAAGTTTTATTTATTTTAAAGCAATAGCATGAACAAATTATCTATGGCATAAACTGATATTAATTATGCTATACTATATATAGTCGCTTGTTTTAATAGTTTCTCTTGTATTTAAGGATTATAAATTAATTCTTATTTATAATGTTTCTTAATTGTAACTATTAAAATTTGTATGAATTTGTTAATAGACATATGTGGCAAACATCCTTATTGGTGTCAATCCTTATTTTGAAATAAAAGACCTTTATTCATCTCAAATGATTAAATCTTATCAAGGAAAATCTCTTGGTGTTCTTCCTCCACATGTTTTTGCAATAGGTAGGTATTTATTTTTTATTTTATTCATTTTTTTAAATTTCTAATATTTTTAATATTAGTAATATATTTCTGTTGACAGCTGATAAATCATTCCGAGATATGAAAGTTCTGAAACAATCTCAGTCAATTATAGTCTCAGGTGAGAGTGGTGCTGGTAAGACAGAATCTACTAAATATCTACTACGATATTTATGTGACTTGTGGGGCACAGCTGCAGGTCCAATAGAACAAAAAATTTTAGATGGTGAGTTAATTTGTGAATTTATATCTAAGAAGTTTGCTGATTATTCTGTTTGTTACTTATCAATTCATTATAATTTTAGTATTTCATGGAAATAATATGGAGTGTCCATTTCTCATCTTTACTAAATGCAAACTTGGTTCATTCTGTTTATTACTTATCTATTCATAATTTTAGTGTTTCATTAAAATAATATGGAATGCCTATCCCTCAACTTCATCATAATGCTTTTTTATGTTAATATTATGTCATATTGATGTCTCTATCATACCTTCTATTATCCGTCTTCATTGGTTTCTGCAAACCATCTTCTGTTGGCGAGCGCTTTCGGACATTGTCCATCTTCTGGCTGAATACATGCGTTCACTGTCACTGTCTGTATTCAACTGCCTCATATTGATGTTTTAATATATAAAATAATATTTAATATTTTACTTTTCTTTGTTTTTTTATAATAATTTGATTAACAGTAACCGAATTATATTAAAGTATTCTGAGCTTGAGGATTTTCCTTCTCCCCGTGTTCATTATTTCATAAACTTTACACGAGTACAAGGGAGAAGGTTACACTCTAGTTTTCTTTTTTACCTTTAAAAATTAATTTAACTAATCTAGAAATTAGTTGTAGATGAAATCTTGAAGAAGGGCAAATCTGAATTAAACTAGGTTGTTTAGTTGTTGAAACCTAATTGGTCTGTAACCAAAATTGATTTAAAATAATGCCTTATTCTTAATATAATATATTTTATTAGTTGTTGAAACCTAATTGGTCTGTAACCAAAATTGATTTAAAATAATGCCTTATCTTAAATATAATATATTTTATTATAAACCTGGCATTGTTAATTTTATTATTGTTAAATTAATGAAATTTTTTTTTTTAGATTTTGATAAATTAGTAAAATTTGATGATTTGTCTGCCTGCATTTGATCATCTGGTTTGAAAAATAATCTAATCTCTGACTTAAACTATCTCATTACTTTCTACTCCTGACATTTCATGAACATCTATTATTTTGAGTGAATGTGATCTTTAATCGTGACCCATTAATTTAATTAAATCACTATGACTTATGGCAATTATAGAAATTNCAAGTCAAAAAGGATGAGAAGGATAATTTTGTGTTGGTCAATTACGATGAAAAAGTCGTTAATAGTAATATATTTTATTATACATTTTTAAGTGCTCATTGATGTATTTTGAAACATGTAATCTGCTGAAGTTGGTAACTCAACAACTTAACTGGTCACATGTGACTATAAATTTTATTGATGTCAACTAATAAGGAATCAAAACATGTGCTAATAAATATGTTTTGTAATCCAAGAAATAGTCTGGTGTGAAGTTAAAATATAAAACAAAGTTTTCTCACAGTTGATCATTCCAATCATTAGACAATTATCTTTATTTTTTACAGTTGAGCACATTCAAGATCAAGGATCCCATCATCAGAGCCCAGAAATATTCCAGTATGGGTGTAAAGATAGTGAGACTGAGTCATCTCTTAAAAAATAAATGATAAGTGAAAAGGTTGGAATGTTCAGTTGTTAGAAAACCTGAACAGTTTAAAATTTTCTTTCTTCCTATAGAATTTGACTTTGACAATTTTAGCATACACGTGAAATTTTTCAGTAACATCATATTTCCTTCATAACAAATAAGTGGCACAGAAGTTGTGAATAAACTTACTTAACAAATATCACTCACAGGATATTCCTATAAATGTTCCATTCTTCTGTGTGTCAAAAGGTTAAATCCTTTATTTTCATATTATTGACATGTTCTTCTTCTCTTCTGCACCCTTTCAAAAAATACACTTTCCCAAACACTAAACAAACTAAATTTGGTCTATGGAAATTGATTATAAATTTTTAGAGTTGTAAAATGTTGCTGTACAACCTTTTCTTCCAATATACGCTCTCACTATAGATTGAATGATAGGTTTTCTCAACAAAAGTGCATTGTGCATCTTAGTTTTGTTAGATAATTACAATATCAGATAATGAATTACCTTTAGATAATATTTGGACAGTTTCACCAGCTTTAGGAATTAATACAGCATCTGTCTCTTAAATAGGTGCAAGTAATTCCTAATATAGGTGATTCGCTACTAACTTTCTATATGAGTGACATCACCCAACAAACTTCAGCACTATGCCGCTATGTTAGGTGTGTGAAATGAACTTCAACAAAGGCTTCTACAACCAAAGCAAACCTGTGATAATTACTGAGTAAACATGGCTTACCTGAATATATAATTCCGCTAATCAACAACCCTATTCATGCTTGCATCTGGGAGAATATAAATGGAATACATCCTGTTGAAAAGGGTCTGGGTCGCCACCTTTAAGCCAGAACTACATATATTCAACTAGGTATAAGTCCAAGTTGTCATGTGTTTTCCTAATTTTCATACCGGCCTTCATCCTAGCCCAGGTCCCTTCAATGGGATTAGTATTAGCTCTTGTTATGGGGTCTCCAAAAAAAGGAAAAGAAAAGTGATTTACGGTGAGATGATGGCAATTCTCTTCACTCAAAATATCATAAGCCATCCAACAGTCAGAAATAATAGTTGAACTTGGCAAAATGAAGGAATTTTATCGGCACTTAGTGCTTCTCTATCTATTTTATCGGCCACCCTCATAAAACATTTACCATCATCCAACCTCTCAAAACCTCCAAACATTCAGCTCCAATTCACTATTCTTCTCTATTATACTCTTACCAAATAAATTTTCATCATTTTCAACAATAACACCGGGACCACCAATCAGGCCAGTCTCTTTTATGCACACATCCATACAATCCTCTCGAAAAAAAGAATGCCAGTCAGTTACTGTATTTATATTTACTCCAACATTGTCTACTCTGTCGGAATCCATAAGTGATCCTCAGGATTTAAACCATACTAAGTTTGCTTTTGAATTTGACTTTTAAGGAATGACTTTTTCATATCTTATGCAGAAATATATATATATATATGGCAATCAAGAACAGGTTGGATAGAGAGTGCAGTGGACATACAAAAAGAAAATATCACAAGGTGCAAATTTTTGGGGATCTCTCGCCCTTCATCAGTGAGAAGTGAAGAGATCTCTGAAAATTTTGCTCTGAGTGATATTTTCTTTTTGTGTGTGCACTGCACTCTCTATCCGACCTGTTCTAGATTGCTACATATTGCATTTCGTTTTCTATATTTTATATATAGTAAAAGTATGATTCTGCATTTCCTCCCATTTTAGAAGTCAGTCCTATTCAATTTGTTCTTTTCTGTATTTTTATTAATCAAAAATCACTGAAATCGCAATTTGTCTGTTGTAAAGAAAATATTGAGGGCTTAAACTACAAGGTGAAATTTGGACAGACTCGATCCCATAAGCTGTTACTCCATATCAATTCTGCCTGCAATCTTCAGATTGTTGACCATAGCTTCAAATGTCATTAACAGTATTTTTAATTGTTAATTTCATTTCTTCCATGCCTTATGCTCATTGGGTTTTGCTTTCATACCTAATTTTTCTTATGTTTTTGAAAGTGAATCCATAATGTCGTTGGGTGTAACCTTATTTTTTAGGGTAATGATGTTATTGGCCTATCCGCTCACTATGAAGGTTCTAGACTTCACACCCAATTTTACACATTAAAGTCTGTTTTATTTTGGGAAAGAGCATCTGTAAAGACAGATGCTCTTTCCCAAAATAAAACAGACTTTAATGTGTAAAATTGGGTGTGAAGTCTAGAACCTTCATAGTGAGCGGATAGGCCAATAACATCATTACCCTAAAAAATATATTGATGTTAGCTTGCTTTAAAATAAATTGAATACGATAGTAGTAGCTGGAGTAGCTGTCATAAGTCCTGTTCAAGTGGTTTGACCTCATAGGAAATATTATGCATTCCATTTGTATTAGCCATCAGACTTGAAACTATTATTAAGACCAACCAAACACAGTGACAACCTGACATCGAGGGGCTCATACATATAACATCCAAATCTTACAATGCTTCGAAAGTCCTACTCTCAATTACTTCCTGGATCCCTAACCCTTTAATAGGGTAGAAGCAAGTTAAAATTAAATTCAAGTGAACCAGTATATTGAGAGAACACACAGAGTGGTCTTAGATTAAACAGAGAGCAAATTAACCAAATGACTTGATTAGTGTTTCTGTTTAAGATGTGATAGCATTATTATGAATATGATTTTGATTATGATTGTTAGTATTATGTTACAAATAATTAATAAAATATATAAATGTGAATTAAACCCTCATTAGACAAACAAAAGCTAAACTTCTAATATTCATTCCATGATTATATCTTGTAAATAAATAATACAGAGAAAGCAACCCCCTATGGAAACTGCTTCCTTTTTCATTATGTGACTATTGGTAAAGTAGGTTTAGCAATTTTTAAAAACACAAGAGAATACAATTTACAATTAATTCATAACCATAATAGTGCTCTTTCATTTAAGAATTTGTTAACTAAAAAATGTGAAGAGCTTTCTTGCCTGAGGATGATACATTAATGTTTAAAGTCGTTATTAATACAACCTTTCAACATTTTTAGAACTGTTACTAGTATTATTGGAGTCAAAGAATTTTTTTTTTAATGATTTGCAAATGTTTCTATTGAGTTTAATACTTATTTTATTATTATTTTAATTCTAATTAATTTCATTTAGGATGAAAGTTGCTAAATATATTATTTCATTTTCGAATTTATTTTTTTGGTATTATTCTATATTTATTTTCAGCAAATCCTGTTCTTGAGGCATTCGGAAATGCTAAAACAACTCGAAATAATAATTCTTCAAGATTTGGAAAATTTATGGAGGTACATTTCGATTCAAAGTGTTCAGTTGTTGGCGGCTATATCTCTCATTATCTACTTGAAAAATCAAGAATAGTAATGCAAGGCCCAGAGGAGAGGAACTACCATGTATTTTATTTATTATGTGCTGGTGCTCCAGAAAAAATAAGACAAAAACTGCAACTCACTAAACCTGACGACTTTCATGTATGTTCATTTATAATATATTCTATGCTATGTATTCTTTAATTTTTTTTGTTTACAATATGAATCCTATGGTAGAAACTTGTTGCTTTACCATTTCTACATTGAAATTGCCTAGTAAAATGAGCAATAAGTTTTTTATGTGAGTCGTAGAACATATCTTACACATAAATCTTACAATCCAGAAGATCCAAAATATTTCTGAAATCCTGAAATCTTTTGGATATTTATTTAAAATGGAAGAAAATGAATATGTATCTTCTGGTGGTTTTTATACCCCCGTATTTGAACAAGATTACAAATTAAATACTAATTAAAAAATAATAATTGGTTTGTGAAATTATATTTTCTATATTTAAAGTACTTTTTGAATTTATCCTTTCAAAATTTGTGTGTTATATTAGGAAGCTGTAGATTTTCTACTTTCCCTAATAGTTAAATTTACTCACTGAGATAGTCATATCAAAATCCTCTTTCCTATCTTGCAAGTAAGAGTGATCTGTGTGATCTAATGTATACTATACCAAAAGCAAATTACCTAAGACATTACAAAATTCTGAATTATAGCAAAATTAAATTCACACACACACATACACATGCACGTATGTGCATCCACACAAACACAACACACCAAAGGGACATCAGCTAAGTCGAGGGGATCTGTTCAGACTACTATGTCCTAAGTCCTACCTCTTGCCCTGAGCAATCTTTTATCGAGAAATATAAGCTATGTTAAATGTTAAAGTGGTGCTAGAATGGCTGGTTAAAAAAAAAGTATAGCATTCTCAAATGCTTAGTTTAAATTTGTTAAACCTTTTTTGTGCCTCTAAGGAATGGTAATATTCTTCAAAGCATTTTATCTGTACCTAAATAAAGCTTTGAATTATTTAGATAAAGGTATAATGTCAATACATTAAGAAATTTGTTGGTATTAATTTACAAATATTATTTTCAGTACTTGAAAAATGGCTGTACTCAATATTTTACAAACAAGAAAAGTGAACAGCTTCTTAACAATTCACAGAAGAGTTCTTCTCATGCAAGCAAAGGTGGTCTAAAAGATCCCATGCTGGATGATGTTGAAGATTTCAGTAATATGGATAAGGTATATTTTATTTAATACTTTAATCATTGCCATTACTAAGATTTTTTTTCTCATGTTGATGATTTGGGTATGGAAAGGATTTAAAGGCTTTTGCACCTGATGATTCTGTTTAGTGGTCATTCTATGCTCTTTTCCGTAATATTTTGAGTCTTATTATATGAGAATTGATGTTTCAAAAGACAGAAAATTAAGGAATGAATTACAGATCAGCAATTTTAATAAAACCATTAGATTTAATTATTTTAAATGAATTCTGCTTCCTAATCTGTGTTTTTAGTAAGTTTGTTACTTAATCTTTCCAGTCCTATTTGCTCAATGCCACTCATATAATATAGCTAAAGTAATTTTCAACAATTTTGCTGGACTTTACCAGTTTATTAATTCATTTTTTAAAATTATATTTTAATTTTAAGTAAATAATTATCAAATATTTATTGATAGTCACCAATATACTTCAGCAGGCAACTTATTTATTTATTCCAATAAGCCAGTATTGTCCCCACGAGATGTCTTATGATCTGAATGGAATGAAGTTTTAGTTCTGCCACTGAAGTCCTTGTACTACTACTCTCTCCCTTAATATAAGAATCAAATGGGTAATCTGGTACTAACATGACAATATTTGTTATGTGAAGTCTATAGTGAAAGATCAAGCATTTAGTCATTTAAGTCCATCATTTATTTTTATTAGGTGTATTTTTTTTATTGTTATGGTGTATTAACTAGTAAGAAATTGGTGGATGCCACAGGTAATGTGAATTGTAGGGAATTAAGTAGAAATTTACTGACTTGACAACAACCGAGAGAATAAAATGCAATTAAATAATATAGGAAGGAGTGAGTTATCATAACATCAATTAATGACATAATTATTGGAAAGTAGGCTTTCAACTGGATTTAAGTATTAATGAGGTTGTCTTTGTAGAGAGATCATGTATATGTTCATTAATATTGTGGGGTTGGTGGGACACTGATTTATGTGTGTGTGTGTGGGGGGGGGGGGAACCCCATGCCTGCATGTGTTCATTAGTTCTTAGGTTCTTATCTCTCTGAATTTCCCTGTAGATAAATGTTCTGCCTGATGTCTAAAACTTCTTTATAAAAAAAAAGGAATAATCTAATAGTAATTTTTCTAAAAATTATTGTAACTTTCTTAATTTCTAGGCTTTAGGCCGATTAGGATTGAGCTTTGATGAAAGAATGGAAATATACTCAATGGTTGCTGCTGTTCTTCATCTTGGTAACATTTATTTTGAAGAAATCACTGAGGGAACAAAAGGTGGTTCTAGGATAACTCCGAATTCAGAGGCTAGTCTCTCAGTTGTTTCAGCCCTTCTATCTGTTGACAAAGAAGAACTAAGACAGGCTCTTGTTAATAAGGTTATGATGACTGCAAGAGGTGGACCAAAGGGAACTGTTATAATGTAAGTATTATACAAAAAAAAAAAATCTGCTAATAATACTTCAATAAGTCTATTAAAACATCTTTCACTACAATATATAAAAAAATATAGTTATACTTAGACAATAGGGTATACTCAAAAGGAGAGTTTTTTGACCGTAGATATTATTATTAGATGATTTTAGTTACCTATCAGGACGTCCTCTCTCGTCTTCATGATAGGTAGGTGTGGCAAATTTCTGTTTTAATGTTATTCAATTATTTTTCAATAAGTTGTTGTTTGCGTGTTTTTTTCAATTTTTTTTTTTTTTTTTAATCTTTTTAAATTCTCTTACATAGCTTTTTACATTCATACTTTTGATATCACATTATATTATTGTAATTCTCTATTATAGTATTGTCAATTATTATTGTATTCTCATGACATTGTATTTCTACAGCCCTGAAGATGGCTTACAATGTAAGCCGAAACATTGGCAGATAATCCTTTAAAAAAAAATACATTTTTTAAATTTGTGTTTTTTTGATCTACCTTGACCGAACCGCAACTAAAATCATCTAATAATAGGGTATACTAGTCAATGTTATCTATTTATGAGAAATTTTTTCCAAAGTATTTATAAAAAATCATAGTACCTAGGCAGTAAAACCTAGGAGTATGCCTTAGAACAGGTTTTTATACCGATCTTCAGTTTTAATTTGATAATCTGCTTGATGAAATCTATGATGTTTACTGCAATTAGTGATCTTAACTAAAAAGTAGCTAAACAATACCCATAAGTAATTCCTCTATCAATAATTTTACTCATTCTATTATATTTTATTTAGCTACTTTTACATCAATTATTTTTATTCCATATGGATTCACTTAAGATTATTGAGGAGGGTTGTCTATAACCTCCATGATGGCACGGGACAGTATTTAATTTCTTGCTGAACACCTTTCATCACTTCACTTTATTCTTAGAGGATTACTGTGACAGTAACCCTTTCTCCTCAATAGTTTAACCATCTAAAATATAAAAAAAAAAAAAGCAAGTCTTCTGGGTGCTACTACATACTTACCAAAACTCTATTCCAAGATCAAGTCCATTGAAACCATTTCGGAAACTTCTCTTCTCCTCTTTAGCATACCTATAGATGCTTCTAAAAAGACATTTTAGAAATAGGGGATGGTCTAGCCAGGAGGGATTGTCATTTCTCTTGGCTAGGCAATACCCTATTTACCAGGTTTCTGAACTGCCAGAGATCTTTCTCCTCTTCCTTAGGAAAATCAATCAGAAAAAGTACGCGACACAAGAACTATGTAAACTATGCTAATTTCTCAGTATTTTAAATTTTTTATATTTATTTTTGAACTTTACCTGTCATTAATCCCTCACAGTTATAGATTTTTTTTTGTATCAATTAAATAATCTGTATGGAGTTTCATTAATTTAAACTAAATATAATGCCCACTATATATAAAAAAAACTATTTGCATTCGCTTTGTTCATTTCAGGAAATCCTTCACTCCCATTCTTCCAATTTTGCTCAATAATATACTTCTTTCTTCTTTTTACATTTAAAAGCTACATGCTGTTTTAAATGAGTAAAACAACTAGTTTTGTTTATTAACTGTAAAATTGAAATTGATAATACAAGTATACCCCCAGTTAAAATTATTTAATTTTGCTGCAAAGCTGCTAAAATATATTAGGGTTATAAAAAAAAATCCAGTACTTTTCACTTTATATGTATTTTTCCACTTCCATAATTGCTGAACGCTTTCAGAATCAATAATTCCATCTTCAGAGCTCAGTCTCCTTATAATGAGAGCTCTTGTCTCGGTAGCTCTATCTGCAATCCAAAGTGCTGAGCAATTAGAGAAAAATATTTATAAAGTGTGAAGTATTGGATATTGTTGATTAACCCAAATTGGCATCAACTTCACTACCAGCACAAATAAAAGTCTGCTGAAATGTATTTTTTATCAATAAACAAATCTGTGTTGTTCCATTTCTTTATTCTAATTATTTTGCCCAATAAGTCAAAAAACCTTTTTGTTCTCTCACTTGCCATTTCAGGTAATCCCCCACTGATATATATTTAAATTTATAAATTTTAGTTACAATCATTTTGTTTTCTAGTAGGTAGGATCAGAGATATCATTGACCAATTTTTTGAAGAAATCCCTCATGGGAATAACCTCAATAGCTACATCCCTTCAAAATTAGCAAAAAGCCAAAATAATATATTTTTATTTAAAAATTCTCTAGGGGAACATAGTTAAAAATGAATGAAGTGAAATGAGTTCAAGTTAATTTCCAATCATGAAATTTCCAATTACTTTCCTAAAATTGTGAAATTTAACAATATTCCTTTACCACTCTCAAATTCCGTTTCTTACCTGCGGTTCCTCTTGACTCCCGACTCACATGGGGTGAACATATTAAAATTAAAAGACAAGAACTCAATCGACGACAAAGACTCCTGCACAGACTCATGAATAGGAATTCCAATCTTACAGTAGAAAAGAAACTGACGCTCTACAAGACATTACTACGACCAATCTGGACACACGGTGTAGAAGTTTACTTTCAGGATTTTAATATCCATTTTGTTTAGGATCTCATTTCTTCCCACTTCAGCCTTTTCCACCACAGTAAACTGTCATTCCATCCTGTCAGACAAAATTAGTTACATCCTCGATTTACAAGAAAACAAAGTATTGGTCCTTTGTGAAATCGTTGAAAGTTGTTTATACTATTATTATTTATTTCATTATTTATCTTAGATTTAATACATTTTTAAATGATTTAAAAATACTCTCTCTGAAATACATTACAAATAATCATAATTAATATATTTTTCCTTTCATTTTACATTAAACTGTGGTTTATTTATATATTTATGCATTTTTTATAGGGTACCATTGAAAGTATATGAAGCAAATAATGCTCGAGATGCTTTAGCTAAAGCTTTATACAGTAAATTATTTGATAGTATTGTCTCAAGAATCAATAAGAGTATTCCATTTAAAGCCTCAAGCTACTACATAGGTGTCCTTGACATTGCTGGCTTTGGTAAGAATTATTTGGTTACTTATTTGTGTATGCTAAATTATTCCCTCCTCAGCATTATTTTGGCTTTAATCAGGAACAATCCTCAAGTAATCATTGCATTTTATAATTCTTATTTTAATTGAAAATGTAATATTTTTTTGGCCATACTCGTGTGTATTGTGAAAATTTTCTACTTGTAAATTTTTTTCTATCTTTGGCACTTTTTCTTATATTAAGGAAAAGTAATTAAAAGGTATCTAGGAACTCTATGTGAACAGATTTTTAATCATTTTAGTTTTACTGTAGGCTGCAAGTGTAATTTCCTCTTCATTCCCGCCATACTGTCCTCCTCTTCTCCCACCCCGATGTATTTGAACCTCCCTTTGCCCCTGTGCACATTGACCTATTAATTTGAAAAAGTTCTTTGATAACCAAGGGCTGAAGCCATTGACAACCCTTGCTGCTTTGCCTTTGCATCAGAGCAGCAAAATAGTTCCTCTTCAAATCTTATACCCCCATTAATAAGTCCTGAAAGTGCATTTCGAACTTTATTAAAAAAGTTTTTGTCTGTTTACTGTCTTGTCTGTCTACTTTTTAACTAAGTTCTTCTCATATTAAATTTCCAATGCAACTGAAAAATCTTATTGTATAAGAAATAAGTGTAGTAATGGCCCACATTTTTTTTATTGCTACCTCTTTCCTTAATTTTCTTCTTTTTCTTTCATCTCCTGTAATCCCACACTTTCTTCAAACTACAGAAAAACTTCTAGTTCTTCTCTTTCAGACTAATCTAAATAATTCAACAATTAAATTCAATAATAATAATCATGAATAATAAATTTCTCCTTAACATTAGCTTTGCCTTTTTCCTTAAAAAAGTATTATTTTTGAAAGGTGTAGGGGCAATTCTTAAAATGATGAAATTTTCCATCCTTCTCCTACTGAGGCATTAATTTTTCTATGGCTGAATTAGTGAGTCATTCAATCTTGAAAATATTTTTGCTACGTCGCCATTCTGGGTTTGAACACAAATCACTTCAATTACATGTCAGTAGTATTTATTGTCAGTAGAAAGTAAGCAGATTTTTTCATGTTCTTTAGCCTTTTAATAAATTTAATATAATTATGTTTTCTTGATTGATATAGCTTCTATGTTATTTTATTAAATTACTAAAGCCATTAACACATTTTTTGTTTATATAGTTGTTCAATATTTTCTTTCAATATTCTTTTCTATTAAAAATTCCATTATGTTATCCTTTTCCATTTTGAATTAGGGATTTTTACTTATTCAGTTGGCATATTTTAAGATTAATTTCATAAAATATTTTATCCTGTAGACAACTTTCTGTCTAGTCAATTAATGCAAGGGAATAGAATAAAATAATTTAATAAGTTATCTGGCTCTCCAGGTAGCGTAATAGGATAACGAGCTTGCCCAGTTAGCAGAAGATCCAGGTTCGAGCCCTGGCTGGGACAGTTAGAATTTTTATTCTATTCCCTTGCATTAATTGATTAAAAATTTACCTGGGATTAAGAACCACAAATAAAATTAATATTTATAAATGAAAATAAAAAGTAAATAACGAGAGTCGATAAATAGCTCGACAATGTCAGCTCCTTCGAGCTTAAGACAATGTATTCGTCTTTCTCGTAGGTTAGACTCTCGACACTAGTGCTGGGAATTTAATAAGTTATCTGTATTTCCCGGTATTGTAATAGGATAACGAGCTTGCCCGGTTAGCAGGAGATCCAGATTCGAGCCCTGGCTGAGACAGTTAGATTTTTTATTCTATTCCCTTGCATTAATTGATTTAAAATTTACGTGGGATTAAAAACCACAAATAAAATTAATATTTACTTTCTGCCTAGTTTTTGTATTAAAATTTTATTCTGTGTTTGACTATAATGCAAATTTATAAACAACAATTCTTAGTAATTACATAATTTTTTGGCAATATAAAAACTAAAGGTTGGGAATTTCAACACCAAAATTGGAAAAAAAAAAACAATTATTCTGGTAATTTCTTTTTCAGCTATTGCCAATAAATATTAAAAATTCTTATGCAATAACTTTTCCTTTTCATAAAGATTTTTTATTTATCACATAAATCTTTTTGGTACTACTCCTTGAGGTGCTACAAAAAATTAATCAACAAATCAGTCAATGTTTGACACACAATTTAAAAATAAAAATTAATAATTTTTCTCTATATATTATTAAATTTACGTATGATTTTATTTGCAATATATTAATTTTTTTTTTAATTTCTCATGTATTACATAATATAAATACTCAATTAAACACACCCACACACACTCAGGCATGCTCCAATAAATACCTCTTTATAAAGTCCTACCTCCCTAAACTTTATTTTTTTAGATTCTTCTCCTTTTCCTCTCCTTTTTTGCGTCTTGCCAGTTATTCTCCTGAGAAGAATACTCAGTCCACTCCTATAGACTGCAGACATTTTCACACACCCTCTCAGAGTACTCTACTCTTTCAGTGATGAAATAGCCATTCTTTCTTCAAATAACATTCCTATCCTCTCCTCCCTCTTTATCCATCTCTCCTAACTGTACAATCCATCATGTCTCATCTCCTCCTTCAAAAGTGCTACCAATCTTTCCACTCCAATTCCCTATGCCTCAGTCCTATCCTCTTTTACTATCCTAAATACCCCAACTTAGCAACTGAAGCATATGTGGCCACTTGATCTCATATAATTTTCTTATTTTTGTATTTTTTTCATCATTTATTTAATTATTGTTAGATTATTGTAAATAGTGTACATAATATTAACACTAAGAGAAAATTATTTCATGTACAACAATGAAGAACCTATTGAGAAGGAGAATTTGATTTAAATTCATTAATTAAAATCATTCCACTAAGATTTCTAATGCACTTTTCTACTATATTTTTATACGAAGTTGTAAAAAAACTCTGTAAATCCCCAATAAGATATTGTAATTGTATATAAAGAAAATTCATTGACTGATTTGTTTCAAAATCTGAAAAGCATTTTATATTAAAAAAAATTTGTTTGGGAAGGGAAAAGTAGCTATCAATTTTTTTTTTTTTTTTTTTGTAGATCATTATGGATCAAAGATCCCTCTGACTCTCATACCAGCCTTGTAGATTCTGAATAAAAAACTAGTTGCCAGGATGCCATCTACTGATTGGGGTAAAACTACAGCACATATATGAGAGTCAATGTATTATTTGATCCACACTGATCCCCTTAAAAAAAAAAGCATTTGATTACTTTAATTGTAGGGAATAATTTTTACTTTTCACACTATTATCTTTATTAGCCCTGAAAAAATAGAATTTAATTGACTATAGCATAATTTTATTTTTTCAGAATATTTCACTGTCAACAGCTTTGAACAGTTTTGCATTAATTATTGTAATGAAAAGCTGCAACAGTTTTTTAATGAAAGAATTCTGAAAGATGAGCAGGAGCTCTATCAGAAAGAAGGACTTCAAGTTCGTAAAATAGACTTCATTGATAATCAAGACTGCATAGGTAGGTTCTATATATTACCATAAGTTTTTTCCATCATGAGGCTCAATTTTATTCATTGGATTAATTAAAAATTGAATAAATGTGGCTATATAGTTGATTTTTAGTAGTTAGGATAGTTTAATTTTTAATTATATATTATTAATGATTATTNTATTATAATAAATTAACTTCCATAGGTTTTTGTATTTAATTATTATTCACTTGTAGACCAAAATAATTTGGTGTCAGAAGTGTGATCAATATATATATTTAACTTTTGAGGGCTATAGTTTATGTTAAATAAAATGTCTCTTAGGCTAATATATAATTTATGTATCCAATTATATTGGAATAGTTAGTTACTCTGTAACCCTGTATCAGACAATTATTAGACATATGTCATGTCATTCAAGCTATTTTTTCTCTCAGATTTAATTGAAGGTAAAGGGAATGGCTTGTTCAGCCTGTTGGACGAGGAATCAAAATTGCCCAAGCCCAGTGCTGAACACTTCACTTCTGAAGTTCACAGGAAATGGGGCAATCACTTTAGGTTGGCTCTACCAAGAACTTCAAAGTTAAAGGCTCACAGAGAAATTCGAGATTCTGAAGGATTCCTTGTTAGACATTTTGCTGGGGCTGTTTGCTATGACACTGTGAGTTATAATTTTCTTACATCATATTTAGTAATTTATTGATTTTTTTAAAAGCTATAATTATAGATATGTATGTCACATAGTCAATGTTATCAAAGAATAGTAAAAAAAAGTTTTCATTATTATTTTATGGATAAAGCATCATATATGTATATAATTGAGTTTAATAAAATATAATATTTTTTCACTATATTTTTATTCTTGATCAATATTAATATAATATGTGCATGGTATGTTAATGTATTTATAAAATTGAACCCTATGTAATTCATTTATACCAATATACCATACCAATATACATTGGTATGATTTATCTATCATTGATGGTGAAAATCTTTGTGCTGATTTCCAAAGAATTACAAAAAGTTCTCAAATCTTCATACTTCTGAATTTCCCTCCTCAGTAAAAGTAAAAATTAGTTAACCTGAATTTAAATATTAATAACTAATCGCTTGATATTGCCTTGAGAGGATATATCTCAATCAACTGACTCTTGTCCTGCACAATCAGCTTACCTTACAAATTTTTATATTGTCCCATGTGACTCAAATTATATCCCCCGATTATTGAGTTTACACCATCCCAGTGTTGATCTATTTTTAGTATGGCACTCTATTGAATTTAGCTACTCTTTCCTTTAAAAAAAAAAATATAAATCATTACTTATTATATAATTATTATATAATAGTTATAATTATATTCNATTTTGTAATTTGTTATCATTAATAATCTATCATGTTATCATATCAATCTAGATCATTAAAAAATATTTTGACCACGATTTGAATTCTGTTTCTGAGAACATTGTGAAAATATATTTTAATAACATTATAAAAGTACTTCTGACCAGTTAATTTTATTGAATAGTATTTAAATTTAAATCCTACTTATATATAATGATTACTCTGGGATTCTTATTTTTATGGCATTCGAAACAAATATAAATACAGTCCATTTCATGATTTTTAAACTCTAGATAGTTTTCTTTTCAGCAGTTCATATTTCATTGTACCTTGTAACAGTTCTTTATTAGTATTATTTATATTGTATGTTTTCTGTTGATCAGAGCCAGTTTATTGAAAAAAATAATGATGCCCTTCATAGTTCATTGGAAGGTCTTGTCCAGGAGAGTACAAACCCTTTTCTTCAGACCATCTTTGCTAATGGAAACGCAACAAATAATCAAAAAGGAAAGCTTACTTTTATAAGTGTTGGTTCTAAATTTCAGACTCAGCTTGGTGAACTCATGGATAAGCTTAAAAGCACTGTAAGAGCTCATGAATATATCAATTATTAATTTTCTCTATTTGTTCAACTTTTCATACTTTTATGTGAACATATTTCATGTTTTTGTAGGGAACAAGTTTTGTTCGGTGTATTAAGCCTAATCAAAAAATGGTAGATCATCAATTTGAAGGAGGTTCAATTTTGTCTCAATTACAGTGCTCAGGAATGACCAGTGTTCTTGAACTCATGCAACAAGGTTTCCCATCAAGGACCCAATTTTCAGATCTTTACCAAATGTACAGTTCCTTTCTTCCACCTGAGCTAGCTAGGCTTGACCCAAGACTCTTCTGTAAGGTTAGAGAATTATAAATTATTTAAGTTTTTAATTTTGTTTTTCAATAAAATGTGAATAAATAAAACAATAAATATTTTTATTTTGAGCCTTTTGTAAAAAAACTTTTACAGAACATAAATATTAGAAAATTACATTTCACACCTATTATGTTTTATAAATATTTTCATTAGACTAATAATATAAGGAGGTTGACAATTATTCTGTTTGGTCTTTCTCTAAATCTGTTTTAATACTGAAATTGGTTTCCTTTTTAAAATTCTATTTTGCCTAGGCTCGACATTTTTAGATAACTTTTTTGATATGTGTTTTTTGTAAAAATGTTACTGGCCATAAATATATGTTGAATGTATATGGTCTAAAATTGATGCTGCTCAATTTACATTCTGTTTCTTAGCTCTTTAAGTTAAAAAAGTCTCTCTCTCCAAAAAATAAAAAAAATCCTCTATCCAGTAACAGATTCATTCAGATGCTTGTAAGAAAGAAACCAAATTTTTTGTGTGGTGGACTACAGAGTGCTGGAGCATTGTCATGGTGGAGGAACCAGTTGTCCATTCCTGACTTTGGTCAAAGATTTTTCATTGACTTTATGACGTTAGCCAGGTACTGTTTCTGTTCAGTCCAAAATAGCAATCTACAACTTAATCTTAAATTTCCACAATACTTTAATTTTTTTAAATATTAAAATTTTCTGACAGTTACTGGTGTTTCATCAACATTATAGACCCAAACTTGGTTTTGTGCCTTGGTCGGCACAAAACTTCTTAATAGTATAGCCAAGTTTGGTCACCTTTCACAATGATGATGACATATTGAGATTGTCCCTTATCAAATAGTTTCAGCATCTTTTAACACCAAGTCTCATGACGAGTCATTTGCTCTTCCAACAGACTAGACTCCATAACAACTAAGTTTCTTTACAATGTTGAAGGTTGGTTGGCCGTAGAGTTTTATGTCGGCCAGGATCAGAAAAATAAAATACTCCAAAATTATTGGGTAATTATTTTATTATTACCAATGTTTCGACTTCACTTGTAAGTCATCATTAGGGTGATAGAGATGTATGGAGAGATCTCCTAGGGAATTTTTTGGTCTCATCTCTGAGTGCAGAGCTAGAGTTTAGTTCTGCACTCTCAGATGTGACCATAAACCATAGTTATTAATTTTTGATTAATATGAATGAGATAATTTTACTATAGCATTAAGGATAATTGTTGTACCTCTCCATATTTTTATTTCATTATCACATGACATATCCATTAATTATATTTTAATATTCTGGTGTTTATTTTATTACAAGATATTAATTTCTTCTTTTTAGGCTTTGTTTCATGCTCTTGGCATGAGTGATAATGATTATCGGTTTGGTGTTTCAAAAGTATTTTTCCGTCCTGGAAAGTTTGCTGAATTTGATGCTGTGATGCGATCAGATCCTGAAAATGTAGCTCAAATGGTAGCCAAAGTCAAGAAATGGCTGTTAGCTTCTCGGTGGAAGAAAGTGCAGTGGTGTGCACTTTCAGTTATTAAACGTATGTTATTATTTTCAGTTTAAGTTATTGATTTAAGTCAATTAAATTAATTGGGTAATTTCACTTCCTTCTCAGTAGAATTTGAAGGAATGTTACTGAGAATAAATTCTACTAGTTCTAGGTTTAAACCGACTCACATAGTACTTACCTCTAATCATTCAAATGGACATGGATTTAAATTTCACCATACCATAATATTTTTTCTAAAAGTTATAACTAACTGAAATAATTTTTTTGCTCAAATTTAAATTTATTTTTGGAGTTGATTTAGACTTTTTCTAATAATAACAACCACGCATAAAAAATTCTCAAACATTAATTTATTTAATTTTTATGACTATGAAAAAATTTTTTAATTTACTAATAAAAAGCTGATAATTTAAAAAATAAATATTTCAGTTATATTTGTGATTAAAAACCCCTAGAAAGATTAGAAAATTTATGACTAAGAGCGGTGTGAAAATGTTTTTTATTGAGAAAAACCTAATCACCTAAAACACAACAAAAAAAAATGTATGATGCCTGAAATATCTAACATAAGAATTTTAATATGACGAGAGTCAATTAATAATCTTAAAGTTGTATATTAACTTATTGCTCTTATTAACCAGATATTAACCTCTACAAAAGTTATAATTAAAGAAAATGTGTGTTATCCATGATTTTATACAAGCTATTTAGTTACACTTATTTTTATTTAATAATCAAATATTTATTAGAAATATTATTCTATACCCATTGGAGGCCTCAGTGATATTCATCTTTGTTCACATTCCCATTAATTTCTTGTTTAATATAGTGCATGACAAAAATATAGAAATGTATTTATTTCAAAGTATTCATTAATAAAATAACTTATGAGTTTCCTAAAAATAAAATTTTCACTAAAGCAGTTCATGGAATAAAGTCTGAATCCAATAAAAGTATTAAAGAAAAATGCATATAAAAGTTTAATGCATTTTAAAGTATGAAATTTTAAACTGTTGTAGGAAAATAATGCATCACAAAGGGTAAACAATTTTTATGCGAGTATTTTTAAAATTTAGGTTATTCATTTATGTAACTCTTAAGTTTTTATATTAATAGATATTTT